>JAQFXM010001127.1:0-35971 GCA_034693345.1 Entomobrya multifasciata | reverse complement strand
ACACCTCATATTCCCATAGTGAAGTAAATACAGAATATGCAATATACACTTATGAGGGTTTTGCGGAGAAGGCCTATGATTTTGTGTTTGAGATAGGTAGGCGTTTCCGGAGAGCATTTAATCCTCTTTTCAATTCCAAAGTATTACATGCACTAAACTCACATACATACTTACACAAAGCTACTTGTCTTGTCAGCAATCAGCAATACTTTTTTGTTTTGTTATGCATTCCATTCCATTGCATCCTAATTCTACATACATTAATCAGCTCATAAATATGATTTAATAGATATACCTCCATCGCTGATTTGAAAATGTCATCTTCATCATCTGTTGCTCCATTCCTCTTACTATGGTCAATTTCTGGAACATTTAAGTTTTGCGTTGTTTCCACTTCTTCCGACATTGTCGTTATCTTGAAATTACTGTACACTTCAAGTCAAAAATTATTCTAAACTCTAGCCTTTCCTCTTCTCAGGAAATCTTCCCCTTGTCTTGTGACTTATCTGTCAACTTCGCGTCACGTATTTAGATCTTGTGTACTAAAAATACTCACTTGTTTGGCACTCACTCTTACTATCAAACTGTTTTGATTGATGCACTACAAATGAAAATTCCACTTACTTTCTACCCACAAAAAACTAAAACAACCAATCCCCTCTTAATCTTCTCTATCTACAAACACATTTTAGTAATCAATATATTCACATTTTGTTAATTTTAATGAGCTATCTTATTACACGAAGGAAAAAAATAGGGAGGAAGGAAGAAAAGGATAAAAACTTTTATCTGTTATTCTTTTGGATGAAGAAGAATAATATTGTACACTTTGTATAATACGCTGCTGTAAAAACTGAATGACTATTTGACACCGACCGACCATAAATTAACCAAACCACGAATATTTTCACGTACTATATTTGTTTGTCATTCTCTTGATGAAGTTTTGATAAAAACACATCATCTCCTCCTTACTCACACATTAGGACCTGCCTCTGCTCGTATGATTCAATGCAATGTGATAGTGTGGTGGTCTGACTGTATGTTATGTTATGCATCAGATTGACTTTTGGATCTTGTCTGTTGTTGTATGGGTTTGTTAACCAGTCGCTCGCAGGCAAAAATAGTATTGTAGTTTGTAGTGCAGTTGGTGTTTTTTTATCAATAAAGTACATAGTTCTTGTATAGAAGAGTGGCTTATGTTCTTATGCATAAGGACTTTTCATTAAAATATGTGATTTGATTATGTGGTTAGTGGTATATAGTGGTTTTTTAGGGACAGGCACTGCGCTGCTAGTAGGAGTGAAGGAAAACCTTAACACTTATATATGTAGATCTATTTCCATAGAGAGACAATTTGTAGTTGCCGCCATCATTGGGATTACATCAGCAATTTTGCTTGCATGCGTGCTTTTATTTTGCAGGGTGAGACCAGTTCTTGGGATTGAGGTAGCAGCAGTGCAGTCAGAAGAGAGAAGCGGCATTACAGAGAAGAAGAGAGGAAGAGAATAAGAGGAGGAAGGATTGAGACCTTTGATTTTTAATTGATCGAAGGGAGTTAATTAAATTAATTAATTGAATTTGATTTTGAGTTTAAGATAAAGAAGAATAAAAGTATAATTTTGGGTTTTCTTCAGAAAGAGAAATTAATTGTTGTATTTTTGTGATTTATTTAGCCATCCACATCTTCAGCATTAGATTCACCACTGCACGTATATTAAGATTAATTTTGTTGACGGTTAGTCGGCTTAATTGAGCACAAGGAGGGTATAGCGAGAAAATCACCGAAAGATTTTATACACTTGTGTGCGTGTAAGTAGTTTTTTAACGAGATCCGATCCGACTACTTAGCAAAAAAAGTGTATAGCTTTTTTATATATGTATTTGATGTGTTTCATATTTATTTTGTGGGGAAGGATTGCTGTTACATGCAGGAAGCAGCTGAGTTTGTATTTTGATTTCATGTGTAGTTTTTTATGCTAGGAAAAATAGCTACCAAGTAATTTTATGGGCCAGGCCAGGCTAGACAGACAAGCATGTAGTTTGATAGACGATATGATTTTTGTAATTTGCACTACGTAGAAATATGATATGTTATGAAAAAACAGAGGAATTTTGGTATTTATATGAGTAGTGAATTGTACTGCAGATAGAATGAATTTTTTTCAAAAACTTTTTTGCATGTAGGCATAACAGTAAAAGCTAGAATTCAGACAAAACAATGAGCACGATGGAAATTAGTGTTTTGTAGAGAACTGCATGATTATGATTAATCCTTCCGTTACGTGCTATATGGTGACTATGAATTTGCCTTTGACTGCAATTTTGCATGCAAAAATCGGTTTATCGAATGATTTTGCTAGTCGTTGTCCGTTGTCCATAGTTCATGTCACGCAGATTGTAGAGAGTGAAAACAAGATAGGCACGTAATGAGTCATAGACATGATAATGATGAGTAACGACTGATTGATTGGTACTGTTGATACTTTCACGGTCATGAGAATGATGTGTTGGAATGGAATAAGGATGTGTATGATTGGATTGGAGGAGGCATTGATTGATTAGTAATTGTATTGAAAATTAGTAATTACAGGTCTTGTCAGATAGTTTAGTTAGACGTTGGCGTTCTTATGGATGGATTTTATTTGATAATCTTATGTCTGCTTATAATTTGTATCGATGTATGATTAATTTTGTCAGTTTTGGGGTAAGCTGAGAAAATAATTTGGAATCGAGTTCTTTGAGAAATCGTGCACAGTGCATAGGCAGATACAGAGACAAGGACGGTGGTGGCAGGGTGCAAATCATAAGATTTAAGCTTACTTAATCATCGCTAAAACGAAGCAACCAACTAACTTATAGTCATTACTTTAAGACTGATGGTAATTAATTACAGATTCATAAATAGTAATTTCTCGATATTTCGGTAGATATGCATACTGTACCAGAGTACACACATCACATCACATCAATTTACTTTGTTGTACTTCGGTAGCAATGCCAATACTTGTCATTGGGGAGAACTGACGATCAGAGGGAAAAACATAGTTTAAATTCGATGTTTCAGAACTCGACAATCGGCTTCAGATGTATTGAGCAGTGATTGCTTTGTTGGGTACTTAAATTAGTTAAAAGCCATCGTACATGAAGAACAAGTTATGTGGTGAACAAATCGAAATTGTTGAAGTAACAAAGAAAGTCAGTTCCCCCCTTGTGGCTTGTGAAATGGTTTAAGAAAAGGCAAGTGGCTTGGCTAGTATTATGCATGCTAAAAGCTAGTGATGATAAAAGTTCGAAATTATTGACATGGATGCATGTCAGTTCTAGGTTCTAAGATAACATAATATAATTTGAATGCATGCAAATGAAAACAATAAAACTGGTATTTTAATTGGTTTACAGGTGCAAGAACACTTTGGTGATCCTTACTCTGAATATAAGAGAGGTCTGATAAGTTTATCCATCAACATCTTCATCTTACTATGATACTCAGATTTTGCATGCTGACATGATATGACCGAACTGGATTGGACTCAGGAGGACTGATCTCAAAACGGGTGTCCCTTCAAGTCAACTACCATCCTGACCAAAAATAATTATAATTACCTTGCAAAAACAACGAAGGTATTTTAAGCCCTTCCATCAACCATCAGCCATAATAATGACCTATCAGCACCCCAATTAGTTTACTCACATTTAATGATTTTTATTTACTTTTACTTTTATTGCAGAAGTGCCCTCAAAATGAAGTTTTTACCCTTCACGAACAAGCAACTTGCAAAAATCGCAACAGTTGGTGCTGTATTCATCGCTGGAAACGCAGTTGTAATGCACTACCTGGTCAGTAAGCGCTTTCACCAGTCAGATTACTTTGTTAAAGCTGCCAATGAAGTCCTCTCAAACCAGGCTCTAGTCGAATTCATTGGTAAACCTGTCAAGTTTGGAAACCCAAACTTGAGTGACAAAAGCCATAACTTCAGCACAGAGAAGGAAGCTCAATTTGAAGTACCATTGAAAGGTGCGAATACCAAAGGCATGATGAAGTTTTCAGCGATTAGACCACCTGTTGTAAATGAAAATATGACGCAATCTTGGAAAGTCACTAGTTTAGAAGTCACCGTAGATAATAGACCAAATGAGAAAGTTGTGCTGATTAGAAATACTGATAGTTAAGTTACTTATAAGTAGTGTATGTAGTAAATGCTCAAATGAGTTGGCGAAATGATTTGTTTGTTGTTCTAACGTTTAAAATGCATAAAAAAGGAAATACAAATACAAATATAACCAGAAAAAATATTTTGTGTAACATCATTTTATAATTTTTACTTTCTGTTCAGAAGGTAATACAACAATACAATACTTCGCTACTGTTTCAATGACTCAAAACAAATCACAGTAAAATTCATAAAGCACCCAAAACAACCACCACTTCAATACACATTCATTTTATAAATAGTATTAAACATTAAAATAGGCTACACAAATAATCTCCAAAATTCTTGCAATGAAATTCATAGCCTGACTCATAACATACATAACTTTAGCCTAAAAAATATTTAATTCTAACCATCTTACATGATAATTTACGCCAGAGACTAAACAATTGATTGAATCAAATTCATACTTAAGGAACAAAAATTACTTTTAAAACTATGCATTGCATTAAAAAGTATATTACGGCTACTGGCTGACTACATCTTTCTCATTTTTTATTGTGATATTGTTAATGTTCCAAACGCTACCCTGTATTGCTGGAACATACTACTTGGTAGGACTGATTTCAATGCGCTCCTTCGCTTCTTCAAATTCTTCCTCGTCGGTTTCGGTAGATGATGTTGAAGCTCCATTGGGCTGACCGTCGCCTTGTCCCATCTTCTTCACATTGTTTCCATTCATGTCTCGTTCTTTCTTTGCGGCAGCATTAGCCCCTTCCTTGAAGAAGGTAACGATCATTTGGATTAGATCTTCCATATCCTGAAAATAAATAGAAAACAAGAGCCATGTAATCAATGTGGCTTAAAGTCTTTTACATGTTATTCCAAACAAAGCTACAGTATTACATAAAATCAACTTACTTTTTCTTTCTTCTGAGCCTGAGTTTTAGAAATAACTTCAGTTACAGCCTCCTTTTGACCAGATTCATATGCTTTGCTGAGGTCGTCAAAGTCAAGTTGGGCGTCGATCAAGTATCGTCGAAGAGTTACTGCACGATTCCTGTCCTTCATATTAGCCCTGATTTTAGAGGCAAATACAGGCCGCAATGATCTGACCTTCTGGGCAAGCGCACGTTGCTTCTCGAGATTTTCCATTTCCTTATGAATTATAACAAAAACCATTTTAAAATATCCGAAAACCCAGTTGATTATAATGTTCAATTTCAGAAAATAAGATATATATAAGCGAGAACTTACTTGTTTGCGAGTAGAAGCGTGTTTCATAAGATCATCCCCAGTAACTTCGTCTTCCTTGTTCATGATCTTTTGAAGCAATTGATAGACGATTTGAGCCCTGTCCTTGGCACTGTGGAATATCCCGGCGGTCTTATTGTCATCCAGCTCAAGGACTAAATATGTACATAAGAGTAAAAATAATGGAACATTTCAGTGCAATTCATTTCAAATTCTGATCATTGTTAGCTGGGCATGTAGTATCATAAAATGTAAAAAGGGAATAATATTACTTACATCGTTTAGCAAGTCCTTTCAGACTAACAGGCTTCGACTTTTCCTCAAGATGCTCTTCGGCGACGACTTGGGCGCACACAAAGCCCTTAACGATTTGGAAAAACTCATCAGTCATCTTGTACCTCTCCAATGCTTCCATCAAGAATGGAACCACGGCTTGGTTTTTGTTATCGTGAAATCCCAGTAGGAGACCGTCTGAGGCTCCCTTAACTTCCTTAAGCCATTCCATAAACTCAGTCAGTGTGGAATATTCCGACTTAGTCTTCAAAGTTTTCATTGTCTTCATATCCTTGAGAACTCGGTAGCGTCTAGTAAAGAAAATAAATGATTTTATGCGCTTCCATATCATCAACTACCTCCTGGCCACCACCATCATTCTTTATTTCATGCAGCTTTCTTTGTTCGTCTTACCCGAAATTCGTGAAGATTTTAATACCAAAAGTACGTGAAGCTCCACGACTGATATCTCGATGGGGCATCACATACTGGGAAAACGACTTATCGGGATGATAATATCCACCAATCTGGCATATCTCATCGATCAGCTTACGGCCCGTCAAGTCCAATGCAATGCATGCGACCTTGTAGGTTGGTTCTGGAGGAGGAGGGGATACCGCATCAGCCACAGGAGCCATTGTCTGCAAAGCCAGAATAAAATTTCAACATGGTAATTTAAACTGCACATCACCCCCATTTAATACCTACATTATACATTACACATAGCAAAATAATCATTATCCAAACTCATTTACCGTAATACTCACCTTTTAATTAATAATTGGCTACTTTTCCTTGTAATAATCACTAAAAATCAGATTTTTTACGCTTTCAAAAAGCTTTTTAAGTTACGATTGCTTCTTCGATAGAGGATAAAAATGATAGAAAATGAAGATCAGCAACAAAATCAACTAGCAAACTGTCTGACAGCAGAAAAGTGAAGAAGATACTCAAGCAGAAAATCACAGCAGAGAATTGGAATCTTTCTGGAAAGCAAGCAAGGTAGGTTTCATCAGAGTGCTAGTAAAAGTACGCAGCATAGGAGAAAAATTCAAATAGCATTTCCGAAAAGATAATGCAAAGTAGATGAGAATCGTCAACAAAAGAGGAAAACAATTAGAAATTCATATACTCGCGCTCAATTTGAATTTCAAAGATAAGCAAATTATCGTATCGTGCGGGTGCGGGTCATAGGCATTCTCTCATTGCATGGGTGCTTTTACGGCAAGCACAACAAAACCAGTAGAGTTCGTCGATACCACTTATAATTTACTACCGCACACCGCACCGTTAACGCATTCATAAGTAAATGCACTTTCGACCTCAAACTAAATCTGTCATCATATCCAACCAACCGTGTTCATAGCTCCTCTAGTTAGTAGTAAAAAGTGTTCATAATCTTGAAAATCAATTATCAATCAATTTAAGCGTAAAAGTATGCCTTCCTTAGCAGTGCATGAGCGTCATTTTTGTCTTCATTCCCGTAAAATTGATTGTACAACCGACTATCTGTTGGCTAAAGCTATGAGGGCCCCACTCATGAACTAGATTAGCTGCATTGAAGTGAAGCATGATTTGCTTCATGAAATAAATGGAATATAGCTGATGCTGTTGATGCTTTTAGAAAGCGTTGGACGAAGCGAATCTTCTTGGCATTTATTTTTCATCGTCAATTATGCCATTCGTCCTTTACCTTTTTTGTTGCAGTGCATGCATAATCACAGTAGTTTTCTTTATCTTTGGCCTGGTATTCTTCCATTCATAAACTTTTAAAATTTACATTTTCTCAATGAAAATGACATTTAAATAGCCCATTGAACTTTTAAAGCCAACCACCCCGTAAAATTAACTCACTTTGTCTATCATCAATCATCAAACAAAACAGCATTTTGTCTTTCGTCACAAATGATCACATCTTTGATTACAGCGGAGCCTTAATGAATAAATATACGTATACCTTATCAAGGATGACTATGATGACGATGACGTGCTGGAAAGGTTGCAAAAATATTTTGTTATTTCATATTTTTAAAATCATAGTCATAATGAGTCATGTGCAAAAAAAAACAAAGCTTGATCTTGATCAGTTCCCCATGAGCTACTGGAATGTGTTTTGATACAGAAAGGGTAAAAAATGATAAAAGTGGAAACCCAAAACCGCATACAATCATCATCATCACGGCTCAGACTCACAAGACTAGACTAGACAGAAAGGGCTGTCTGCATTCTCCAAAAAAATAACAACATATCATATAAAGTTACTAGAAAGAAAGTATGCGAAAAATTGCACAAAGTAGGACCCACCACCGTATCCCACATACCACCCAACCCTTTAACATCCCATTAAATGTCCCTTTTTAAGTAGGTACGCTTGACGCTTGATGACTTTTATGCGGTGTGTTCCCCAACCAGAAAAAAAGGATATTATGATGACGACTTGTGAGTGTGAGTCGAGGAAGATATAGTTTTTTGGAGTGTGATGATAGGAAAGAAAAGATGATGATGATTAACGAGTTTCACTTCCAGGGCAAAACTATTTTTCACATCATCTGGGTCAAATTTCTCTCTTTTTCTATATTCCATCTTTATCCAGTTCAACAGCTCACCTAAAACCAAACCTCCACCACCTCCACACATCTCTCCGTATGTGTTCCATCTTTCTTTCTTTCCATCTTATTTTTTTAAAGAATAAAAAAGGCACAAAAGAAGGAAACCTCCTAAAATTGGACTTTTTTTCTGCATGTTGTTCGGAAAACATGCCCAAACCCATTACACTACACATCATCATCATACAAAAACCATAAACGTATGCCATGCTTTTCATACCCCTTTTTTCTACATTCTTTCATCAATGATAGTTAAAATGAAAGGAGGAAATGGCTGTCCTTTTTTTCTTGTAATACTTTTTATTATATCGCATCATATTCAATCTTTGTATGTGTATTGTGTATCGCTATTTACTATGTAGTGGTATCATTTCATGATAATAATGATATATATTTCTTTCTTTTGCAGTTTTTTTCTTGTATTCTCAGAAAAAAAGACATGGTGCTGACACGGCAATATTATGTCTCCACATTTGGTCGTCATCTCATATTGTTCGTTGTTTCTTGCTGTTCTTCTTTGTTTTCGTCGTCAACTTAGTTTCTTCTCTGAGAAGTTAAGTCATTGTCATCATCATCATCATTGCATTTTCAGGAGTAAGTTGTTTTCTATAACTTCATCTTCCACATTTTATGTACATATCATCATCCTAGTCATTAACATCAACAACAACATACGCAAAAAACTTCTTTTTACCACGCTCACATTTCATACCAACTTACCAACCACCACAACAAAAAATACTTTCTTTACTTCTTTTTTTGGGATAATAAGGGGAAAAATTGGGTAAAAACAGAACAGAACAGTACCTCATTCTTCTTTTTATACTTTTTTCTGTGGTTAAAATGTATGTATTATTATATGATGCCTGTTTTTTTCCGCAGATCCACTTTTACTTTCTTCTTCTTTCATGAATTTCGTTAGTTTATGATTTTTCCGTAATGCTCTTCTGAAAAGAAGAAAATGTATGATAGCGTGATAATGTCATGTTTTGTGCAAAAATATTCATACCTTAGTCAAGTTTTAGTAGTAGGGTTGAAGGAAAAGGAGAAAACATTAACCCATTCCTCTGTATACCATACTATATTACATTTTTTGTGGTGGTGTTTGGAGTTTTGTGCAAAAAAACATAATAGTTGAGTTGACTTCACTTTTTTTAGTTTATAACCCACCATAATAATATGATGACAAAGTTGGGTTTTCAGTTAGTTGATATGCTCTTGTTCTTGTTCAAAAATTTTTTTTGTGTGGAACTGGGTTTGGGGTAGATGTAGAGTAGAACTGTTCACTGTTCTGGGAAGTTGGATATTATTACACAAATATCTTATTTTTGTTTACCACCACCATCACACTACCTTCATATCTTCATCATTCTTTTCCTCATGGAATGGGAAATAATGTTAGGGTAGTGGATACACAAAAAGGCAAGGGAAGTTTTTTTTTGCGGTTTTATGGTTTCATGTTTTATTTTTTCATCCTTCGGTAATATCTTGAGAAAGGAATTTTTTCCTCAAATATGAGAAGGATGGTATTATATTATAATCAGTAGAAGCCACATAAGCTTCGATGGTATGGTGGATGATGTGGTGCAGAAGCTTAATGTGCACAGTACATAGTACCCTCTGGGAGATTTTCTTTTAAGTCCGAAGAAAACATTTTTATATGAAACATGTCATCGTATTGGGATGTGCCATAAATCACCCGCACAAGTAGCACGATGGCACGAGTATAACAAGAAGCTAAAGTGAAAGAACTCATGTGAAAGTAGAGAGAACGAGAGGGGCCTTCGATGTTACGTGTAGACTGGAACGATATCATGACATTGTGGGCATATTTAGGTAAAAAAGTAACTCACCAAAAAAAAGTTTATATAAAAAAGAGAGACAGACATAACATATAAATGTTGTAGAAAACCTTTTGTATGTATTTTTTTACAGATCATCGCATCGCTCAGTTTTTTCCGGATCCGTTCGAAGGAATAAGAATTCCCATTTTGGATGCGTGATGATGGATTTAATGATGGAAAATAAATGTAAAAGAAGCTAATGGCAAAGGAACAAACTACAATGAAACAGCAACAGTCACAAACAAAATTGCCTTTTTTGCCATAAAACATGTAATAATGTATGTTTGAATGGCACTTGATGTCATCATCATAAATAATATTAGAGGAGCATCATCGTCTTTTCTTTTTTTAAATAATACTGGGTCTTGGATATCTTTTCTCTGCGCTTAAATAGTTTTTCATTCAACTGATCTGTCGAGGAATGGGATGACGTGGGTTATGGAATTTTTTAGGTGGAATAAGGTCGTTTTTACATTTTTTCGTGTCTCCCGGTGAGCGATAAGCATATTCATAGTAATATTTTTGCATACATCTAAACATGGCCTTGTTCACTTCACATGACTTGGTAAATTACGTAGAAAACTTGGAGAGTGAACAATGCATAATATCACGACGACACGATGATGTTGTGTGTGTGTAGTTAGTATCCAGAATGAAAAGTATGTCAGCATGGAGAGGTGGTGTTGGTGGTACGGTTTTTCGCATCATGATTCATGAATACTAATACTCGGGCTCTTGATTTTCTTATGTCGATTGAGTGCAATGAAGATCTTAGCTTTTTGTATTTAATGTGTTTAAATATATGCTGCATGTTTCCCTTGTCTTCTTCATTCTATTCTTCCACCTTCAAATATCTGCATAAGCACACAACTCTCATAAATCAAGCGGAATTTATCCGAATGAAAGAAGCAACAATGGGAAAAGAAAAATGGAATGCTGCTAAATGTGTATAAATATGGTCGTAAGGATCATCTCTTTCAAAACTATTTTTTTGTGATATCCATTGTTGAAATTGCAATTTAAGGTTTTTCATTGCTGTATAGCTATTAGACCTTAACACAAGGCTATTTCCTTTTGTTCACTCTGGCTGCATCCCAAAATAATGCTAGGAAGATTTTTGATGGCGAATGCAACTAACGGTACAAGATAAATGAATAAAGTGAGGTAAGAAAATAGGAATGTGTTGTATATTGGAGTAGAATGCTTGTTTTTTAAATATTAGAGCAAGAGTATAAAGTATAATGAAAGCATATTCTGAACTCTCAAGGATTTTGAGAGCATTGTTGTTTTTTAATATTTCCGAACAATTTACTGTAAATGCATTTTAGTTCATGTTTTAGTATTCATACAAGGTATGTTGCAGTGCAGTAAATACCATGTAGCTATTTACGTGACTACTTTCATGCTAAATTGGGTAGTAATGCTCAAGTTCTCATGGACAGGAGTCAGAATAAGTATAAGAATATTTGATAATTATGCAAAACATGAATTGAATGATCTGACAAACTGTGCAGAAATTCGAAGAAGTAGGATCTCGCTCAATACTAGTGCAGTGCAGTACAAGTTTGATAACAAGAAAACGTCAGTGAAGAACCTTCTGAAACTATGAGGACAAGAGAAAATTTGGTGTTTCATGAATAAGATGTCCAGTCCAGTGGTATATATGACTACGACTACGACCAATGAACAGGACAAATTGTGTTTTCATTCCTGAAAAAGGAATAGGCAGGGTCGAAGGGTAAATCATGTATTCATATTTTTATCAAATTCAGAAGGCTACGAAAATGTCTGTTGGACATTATAAGTCAGAAGTGCTATATTGCATTTGTAAGATTGAATACATTTATCGATGATTACTTTACGCAACAACTATACATATGGGCAATAAAGTTCGATCTTTATCAGGTTCACATAATCTTTTCAAATGATTTAAATGAATGAATGAACAAATACATCATAAAGGGTTCTTCCCTTTGCATTTAGCTTAGCAAACAGCTTCATATAATGGAACCCTAATATTTGTATGTCTCGTTTTCCAGTAATGTGATAAATATGTGGACATTAAATAAAAGTGAAGGTTTTTCCCGCATGCCTTTGAAAGCCATTTGCGCACTTATATTGCATTATTAATGCGAAATAGTTTCATTGAGATGTGCATATGTGGAAGGATGGACAACAAAATATATAATACTAGAAATGCACCCATTGTTTTCATTAAAGAATGGCAATCCAGGCTTATAGCATCGAATGTAAAGATTCGTGGAAATTACTTATCTGCACAACAAACTGATAAAATGAAAAAACTAAGTATCCCTGTGTTACATGGATTCATGAGTTTCTCATTCAAAATTCATTGAACTCTACATTTTTATGATGTTTTCCCATGACAACCGTTTGTACTTGTGTTTAAAAATCATGACAGTGAGAATACAATGAAAACGTTCATACATATCTATAAAATTACACAATAGCCTGCATGTTTGTTGTTGTGCTTTTGTCTATTTTATAATAGAAACAGGATATTACTGTGCATATCTGGAGAAAGTGTACCTTGGGAAAATGGTCCAAACAATCAATTTGAAACTTTCAAAAGCAACAAACAAAGAGCGAAAGTTAAAAGAAACTCTTAATATTAAATTGCCGTTTTCCATGTTCAAAAGGACATTGCGCCCGTTTTTAAACACATATACGTTTTCACATAAAAGTAACTTCAGGTAAGAGTATATGTCAATGTCGACAGTATCCACAGTTACAAGAGAAACAAATACTAAATCTTTCAGGATGACAAAGAAAGAAGATACACATATTATATCTTCAAAAAAGCATTCCAATAAAAGAAAGATGACTGGTTTTCATTTTTGCTTTTTAGTCGTTTTATCATGCATACAAATGCTAGTTATATTATCAATGCCAAACGTGAGTACATGTAGACATATAATAACTTTTCTTTCAATTTTTTTTATCCGTATTCCGTTTTACTACGTTTGTTGATATACTTTTTATAGGCATTTTATACAAAGAGTACGTTTTGGTATATAGTTCGCAATCATTTGTCAGTATGTAGGTTTTTGAAACAAGAAAAATGATATATAACAGCGGTTGTTATGTTCTACGATGATGATGATGACTGGCTGTTCGAAACATTCTAGGAAACTTATATGAAGACTACGAACAGATACTATTGAGAGGATGATGTTTCTCTTTGAAAATGAAATATTAAACTAGCATTCATAGAATAAAGAACAGAGCAATAAATATGTAAAGCGGATGAAATACGTGAATAAATAGGAAATATTAATAGATACTAGATGTGACCAGAGAACAGAAACAAGGTAAAGAAACGAACGATTTAATATTTTGCAATATACAAAACTTTGTAATTATGGTCAGGAGCAGGTGAGGGTGAGGTCTCTACGATTTTTAGAAAGAAGTCATTTTCAAATGAAAAGGTATAAAAGACATGTGTGGTGAATTGTTTCAGAGGAAAAATAAAATATTTAGTGAAATAGTGCAGAAAGTCTTCCAATTTCCAATGATGAACAAGACTTTTTACAACTTAGCTATAAAGAAACCTGTCGCATAAATATTTTTCATTTAATTCTTTGTATGGGAAGACAATAGTTTTGTTAGAACAAAATAGAGAACTTGTGAACTTCTGTGGAACACAGTGGAATAAAAGTAATGTATTATAAATTTGCATTGACTATAATATTAGTCTAGTGCTAATCAACATAATAAGGTTACATGCATCCATGCATTCAAGACAGCAGATTTTCTACAGCAAATTTAGTACAGACTACTAACACAAGGTACACACAGAGAAAACAAAACTTTCATTGGGATTTGAATTGAAAACTAAATACAAAATTGCATATCGAAATAGTTTGGCTTAGCCGAAAAAACTTCCAACTGTGCATTGCAGCGCTCAGGTTGGTACACATAGTATATGTATGTATTTCTGTTTTGAGTTCCAGAGGGGTTGGTTGGACGGTATGTTCTACTGTAATGTAGAAAAAAGATGTTCAATTGGCTTGTTTTGCATAAAAGAATGATGAGCCATGAGATATTTCATGGATGGTAGTGTCTACAACATTTGGTGCGTTCTGGGGTTCTGTGTGTACTTTGTTTGATTCGATTCCACAATTTCAACCTGCAAAAAAGTCAAGGAAAAAAATGCATCCCAAGTGGTGGTGATGGGATACTGGTGGGGTATCTTACCTTCCAGCCAGGAACCCAATTCCACCACTATTCACCAGCCAGTGTGCACATTTTAATAGTAATGTAATACAATACATATTTCACTAGTCAGGAATACTGTCAAGTCAACTCTGTCCAACCACCTAAAAAAGGTCCGCCAGGCTACACTCGGGAAGGTCCAAGTTACTATAATTTTTGAAAAGGTAGATTGGCCTGTCGTCTCAGACAGAAAGAGAGAGCGCAAACCCAATCCTAACAAAAATGAAGTTGGTATTTTATGGGCCGGCTATAATAGCCAGAGAAAATATGTAGCGCATCCTTGTTTTTCTGTTTCATTTCAGTGGTGCTGGTGCAAGTGTAACGTGTATAAATATGTACACATAATTCCAAGTCAGCATTTTATGTAAAGTCATCATATAGTATCATCCTGTAAGAGTCCAGCCAACTACCATCACATTTGAAAATGTAGAATGGAACATGAATAAAGTTACTAACTTGGACTTCTATTTCTAACTAGTACTGAGCTGAACAACAAAATGGTTCAAAAACTTTAACTGTTGTTGTGTATGAATGTAGTAGTAACTTGGACTTATTCTACAACAACTGCCACACACGGTCTGGCGTACAATCTAGTTCTTTTTTAAAATTCCGTCTGTCTGGTTTGTGAAATTGCTTGGAGTTAAATCTAGCAAGTAAGTAGTCCTTTAATAGTATAAGTCTCTCACTAAAAAAAGAGATTACAAAAGGGCTGTACTTCACCACGCACATATCATCTCTTTCTCTCTGAAAAAGTAAATGGGCACGCAGTGCAGTGAGAGAAAAAAGGAGAAAAAAATGTTTTCTTTTGCCATTCTGCATAAAATTGTATAAAACTATAACTTTTTTCCTTTTATTGTTTCTGTAACTTTTTGTTTCAAAAAATACAAAAAAAGTCTTGTATGATTTTGCGAAAAAGGGAAACGTGTGTTCAACAACGCAATTTGTATCACATTTTTTTCTAGTTTTGTTACCAGTTTTTATATTTTTTCTAATAGCCACCTTGTTACACTCATCATGGTAGCTTTCATTTCTATTTATTATGTATTAATGCATAGTATTTTTCCTGCTGTGTTTGTGTGTGGGTCGGATGGCCATCTAGTTTGGAATATATGGAAATGAGTCATGTGTGCCTCACCACTATCATAAAAATTGCTTATTAATGGATAGGTATTCATAAAAAAGATACAACTCCATTGCATGCTAAAAAAATGAGAAAAAAACAATAACTGTGTAACCTTTCCATAAGAAACCTACGTATTCTCTTCTTAATCATCATAAAATCTGCCTTTGGAAGAAAAAGCTTCCAAAATGGAACATATTGCCTTGCTCTGTCCACTTATAAATCATGACAGCCACGGCTGTTTTTCCTGCTGAATATTAATAAATTGGAAAATTGTTTGTCGTTTGAAAACAATTTTAGAGAGAATAGTCGCTTCAGGCCGGTGGGACTTTAAACCATGTGCGTCTTAACAAAGTCCCTAAATACATCTTGTAAATAATAATTTTCTCATTTTTATCCCCAAAAAAACAATCAAGCGTTTATTCATTCAACAAGATAAATAGAATATTCTGGACTGGAGGTCCTCCCTACTTTCAACCCCCAAAAAACTTTCATGTTTTACAAGTTTACAAGCTGTGCTGTTGCTGTTATTTTCATGGCCATTGTTATATGTGTGGTGGAGGTATTTGTAAGGAAATGGATTTGCTTTCTTCTTTTCATGTGCAAAGGTTTTTTGCGTAAATATTTTTTATGGCGAAAATAGGCCATTTAAGTTGTATTTCATGTAGGTACACAAACCTGTCTCTTCTTTTCGTATTTCGGCTTACTTTTAGCTTTCTCTACTTTTTATAAGGATGCTTCTTGTTACCGTCGCGGTGGGATGGTATAAACTGTCTTCATCCGTTTTCTTGTGTCCTTCATAGTCTAAAAAAGTGAATAGGCAAATAGACTAGAAAAATTAAGCGATTTTTGTTACTATTTTTTACAGTTATTGCAAATGGTTCATCATCAGTACAGCCAACCATCTTATTCTTAAGGATGAGAGCTGAATTGTATAGCTGAATAATATTATCATTTCCTTGTTTTCTTCACAGAAAAAAATAAGCCACATGTCTAAGCACACTCACTACGACGAATATTAGAAAATTTCGAGCCTTGTTGGTAGTTATATTTTTATAAATGGTTGTATTTGTACCAGATAGGGCACTTCTGGCCTTGTCTGATCGCTTAAGCAGAAGAAGTAGAAAAGGAGATGCCGGAGACATTAGTGGTTTCTGGCAGAGCACAGGAAATGCTGAATGAATGTGGACGTGGAGACGAACAGCAGGAGGACATTGTACGAATTTACATTCATCTCTTCTTCTCTTATGCCTTTTCTCAAATAATAAAAAGCTGTTGTTATACAACTACCACTATTTCTACATCTACCACACAGCATTGTGTGTGTGTGCTGGTCGACTTGAATGCAAGAGCTTATATCAATTTTCTTCTTTGATGGCTTGTGTATATGTGTTTGCTGGATGCTGCTGAGAAAACACAATACGTCTTCTCTGGAATAACTAGAGAGAATAACCATTTAAAATCCGTATGCCTATATAAACATATACACATTGTAATTTTAAAAAGGACCATGCCACACCATACCACATGCTGGAGGGAGAATATGCAAGAAGTTGATTTTGACTGTGCCTGCCATCCCTTGCCGTGACTGCTTTACGTTTTCTGGGAAAACACACCCCATTAGAATGTAAATTGGGCACTCATTTCTCTAATGACTTCATGATACATTATTGCTTTTCTTCAGCAATTTTCTAGTGTGCCATTTTGTATACCTATATGAAAAAGCTGGCATGACTATAATATTATGGCCGTGTGGTGGTACGGCACGAGGAGGAGGACAAGGACAGATACGAGATTGTAGTAATATACTTACACAATCTATTCTGCTAGACCGACCATCATTTTTACCTACCACACAAGCAAACTACATCCAATGTTTCATTCTACTTTTCACCACTCAACGCTTGTTATAAATGAATTTTAACTGCCTTTTCAGATATAGATAAGAAAAACATGTATTTTATTACTCTCAAAAACAATTTCAATTTTCAAACTTTTTTTTGCGTAATGTTCATGTGGTGGTACGGTTATGTTTTACTTTCATTTTTATTACACGGTGACAACAAAGACAAAGGAGATTTTCAATGAGCCCATTCACATGCAGGGACTTGGAGAGTGAGCGAGGATCAAGAGGTGATGAATTTTATTTGGAAAAGAAAAAAATGTTCATATGTATGATGTTGAGGCGGATGGTAAAAATGGCTCCAAATAGTCTGCAGACAGTTGACCATGTGCTGATAGCATATGTTATGTTGTTGATGCTGACTGTGACTTGTTAGGTTTATGGTGGTAAGTTACGTAATTAAAGGGATAAAATAAATGTTGAGGGCGTGTAGATCTGTTCCTTTGGAGGTTGGAGGAGTTTAGAATAATGAATGTATGTGTGCTGATGATGGTCGTGGTGGAGAAAAAAGGACTTGGTCGAGGCTGAAACAGATTTATATTATTTGAGCGTGTAGCCAAATCACTATGAAATCGATCAATTGTTCAAATAAAAAAAACTTGACATTTTACAGTGTATTCATACTACTCGTAGTCACTTTCATTCAAGTTGGCCACTGGTTTCGGTTGGAATTCCACTTGAATATCAAAAAAGGGTAACTTAAACTATAAACGAATCCTTTGCGATGTTACTTTATGTACATGTGTGTGAACAATATGGTTTTTCTTGTCATTACTCTTCTTGATTGCAAGCTTTATTACATTCTATGCGCTATACATGCTGGCTTTCTACCCTTTTCACTCACATTCCCAGTTTCTAGTCATATTTTCTAGGTTTCTACTTTCAACTTGAAAATGTTCCAGTCAGTAAAATACTGGATATGAATTTGCTCCAGAAGAGAATGAAGAAAGCAAAATAATGCTGAAGAGGATTTTCATTCGCGAATACATGTAGTTTAAACGAAAATCGTCCATTTCAAGTAAACTATGTTCGTATACGTATTCATATACATATATGTATGTATGAGTATTTGTAGAAAGTATTGTGTATCTATAATTAATCTTAGAAAATGATTATGTGGCTTCGTTGGCACTCTCCATTTAGTTTTCACCATCCATCCACACATGCTCATAGTCACGCATTCAAGGGTTCCAACTATCAAAATGATTTTGGCAAAAGGAACAATAAGTTTCTGTGTGTTTGTATGTATGATGCTCCATTTTCCGTTCACTGACTGTGTGTAAAAAGCTAAAAGAGCATAATAATAAGCAGACTATTTAGATTCCAATCCAATATCCCACAAAACCCTCTTTACAATTTTTCAATGAACAGCAAGCCACAGTAGTAAACTGAATGTCGACAGAATATAAAAGAGTCAAAGAGTTCACACAAGTAAGTATGGTGGTCCAACAACCATTTTATTTATGTGGAAGTGATGCGATAAAACGCAATGATGATGATGTTGCTGCGGTACTTTGGGATTAATGCAAATCAATATATTTCAGTTGACATGCTTTTTTGAATGGCTTGAAAAGAAGAAGAGAACTGAACTATTCATTCTGTGAAGAGATGAATTGAAAAGGCAAAGTGAATGAGAGATTAATTTGAGGATGATTATTATTATGTAATGATGATGATCTAATGGAACGACTGGAATTTCCTAAATAACAGGGTTTTATTTGAATTTGCAAAAAACAGGTTTGGTGGTCCTCTGTCAAGTCAACGAGTTATCCTCTTGAAATGCTTTATTAGTATGAGATGATGATAATATTAATGCGTCATCCTTCCTAATAGCAGGTCCTGGAGGTTGGTGGCGGAGATGTCGGCGGGACAAAAAAAGAAACGCATATTTTTCATCAAGATTCTGAACATCCAGGAAACTCCCTTTTATGTGAAAATGAGTCGAATGAATGGATGACTGTCATTATCACCACACCACCATCATCATCACCAAAAATAGTGGCAGTGGTGACACTAGTACTTGTAGTAGTGTTGGTACTTTTTTCCCGTCTATTCCATTCACCAGCGACCAGAAACCAAATATTTCATGTGAGAAAGTCAAGTGCCAAACGGGAACAAAAACCCTCCGATAATGATGCGGAAATTTAGTCACTTCATCACCGACAACCGACATCATATTACCATTATTGTCAGTTAAACAGGGGGAAAGGGACAGAGATGGGACATACACGCGGTAAATGGAAGAATAGATAAACAGCTCGTATCAACAAAGGTTTTGTAGTTTATCCGCATGAAAATGATGATCCTCATGATCAAATGCTCATCATCATTATTGTTAATGTTTTGTGGGTCATCTACACATATGATATTTTACTATATGCCATATAAATAACTTTTAAATTGATTGGAATGCTGTATATTTGTCAAAACATGTACTCAATAATATTTCAAAGAGAAAATACCAATGAAATAAAGTAAGATTCAAAAAATTTACTTCGTTGAATCGTGTGCAAAACGCAAGTAATATCACACTCATTTGCGGTTAAATGAACTCCAAAAGATTTTCCTGCTATTTATTAGAAAGAAAATACAACTAAACTTGACATTTTTTCCTTTTTTACTCCAACTATTATATAGGATTTTTTGAGTAAAATATTGTATAAAATTGTAATCAATCATCACAAAATAAAACGTAAGAACGATGACACTAAAACAGGTAAAACTATTTACAAAAGTCTCTGTGTCATTCTCCTTTTCTAGTTCATGAGACCCGGCTTACTTTTCAGTCCCGGAAAACTAAAAAAACTCAGAAAAACTGGGATTTCCTTTTTGGTTGAAGGATAAGAATGACGCGTGTCACCCAAACGTCTACTGGGCTGACGTAAGTCCTACCTTCTTGATGCTATTTTTGTGATTTGGTGTGCTATAGAAATACGGAAGTAGAGATCTTCAGAGATAGACACGAACTTGCCAACAATGAATGCATGCATCGCCATCATCATAATGTTCCCGACCACATATCCCCATGGTCCAGAATGTTGATTTTGTAGAGTGACTTTGCTGCTTTGCCTTTCGCATTGACACACTCAAAGTGAATACTGATTTGTTGTATAGAGTTGCATCATGAACATCATGATCATGAAGTTTACTATATACATATATGGAAATGATTGTAATACAAAAAATACTTTGTGCATTTCTCTCTTTTTCATGAAACATAAAAAGCCGAAAAAAGTCGTTGCAGCCAACAAACCATTTAGTACTTAAACTTGTACATACATTGACGATAGGATGCGGATGCACACACAAACTGAAATAAATGATAAGTCCTTTTTGAGGGGAAGACATCATAATAGTAATGATATTTCATGCTTTCTCTTCGCCGCTGATATATTTTTTATGATCCATGAGACGTTAGTGTTTGATGCTTTATGTACGTTTGTAGTACACGATGATAAGCATATTTCACTGGAATATGGTTATTATTATGTCACGGGGCACAGATTTTCTGGTAGTGGGAACCCACTAGCTATTTACAACGACAAAACTATCCATTAAGTTATTATTCATGTCCTGCTTGCTGCATTTTCCGTGTTTTGCTGTGGTACATCATAAAACAGAACTGGTTTTCAGAGTTTTCATGAACATCAGCCAAAAGTATTTTACCCATGTTTTTTGTATTGAATGTTCTGTCGTGAGAACGATCTCCATCTCTTCAAGCGTTGCGATATCATAATCATCATCCTCGTGTCCTTCGTCGCCGTGTCTCTCCACTTGAGATTTCCTCGCGTCTGCAAACCAACAATATGTATATCCCCTATTGGCTTTTGACTTGCCGCCACCAATGACAAAATAACCTGTACAGTTTTTTTCCCCTGTATACAATTCACATCTTTTTACGAAAGTGTGTGCTTCTGGATAAAAAATACAGCCTTTATAACTTAAGTATGTTATGTATTTTAAGTTGGTATTATTGGACTACTTGCTTTCGAACTATTTGGTTTGGCAGTGGCAGCGGGGGAGTCAAGTCAAGAGACCCATTAGCCACTAATGGTCCATATCACTTTCCCTTTCTCTTCAATGTCATCGCTGCCGCATCAAACTGCCATATATCCGTGTAATATTCCGTAACGATCTTCAACTTCCAGAGTCAAACTCACTTTTGGTTCGTTTCGTATTTGTGTACACTCTCTGCAATATTAAATTGAGTAGGAAATGCATGCTCAATAATGTCATCATGCCATGCGGCATTATCATCTTCCTTTTTTATATCATTGCAGTTCTTTTCTTCTTTCTAAGTACGTTTTCCCTGTCAACTGTCAGTGTCAGTTCATGAATTGGATTTGTTAGGTATTTTGTTGGGGAAAAGGAAGACACATCTTCTCATGGCTAGCATCCTTCCCACAAAATGAGTGAAATAGACTTGAGTTTGAAGCAGCTCTACATACTTCGTGACACTGCAATCCAGATAACAAAAGAGAAACGCATACAGGTCCTAAATGCAAACGCAATATATTATGCAATATTACTAAGATAAGTGATCCTTAGTTTAATAGGAGGAGAAAAACATGAAAATACTAGCAATAAAATTCGGATGAAAAGAAGAAGAGATAGAATCAATGTGCTCCGATGCCTCGACTTACGTTAGTTTAGTGATGCTAGATCGGTTAGGTATGGTATGCTGACCAGCAAACAAGTATGTAGGCTTTTTAGCGGAGAAAAAATTTCTATTACGGACACACTAAAAGTATAAAAAAGCATACAAACATGTGTACGACCATTAATAATATAAAAAATAGAAGAAAATTTCAAGGATATTATATCTATCAACCAATATAGTGCGCACAAAAATAATGCCGCCTCTACTCACTTTGACTTGACTTTGGCCTTCCACTTCCTTCCTTCCTATTTCGTCCAGTTGACAATAAGCCGTTTAGAAAGAAAGATAAGTCGAAGAAGGAAGGGTCAGCCGTAGCAAACAAAACTGTGTTTTTTTCTTTCTGACAAATCCAGCCATTTTCTGTTTTTCCTTTAAAATATAAGAAAAATCTATCTCTAACCTATCCTAGTTGTTATCATGAACACGATATGTATACAATATTATTTGCTTATAATGTATCTGACTCAGCCAGATCCAGATTCGAGAAAAGATATTCTTCTTTTTTATACTTCATTGCTTTTATTTTTTGTCATTCTTGTTGATATTTGAGTTGAATGTGTGCATCTGATTGAGAGCGAGAAAGGAAGGGAAAGTGTAAAAAGGCTACAATGATTTTTTGGATTTCCCCTTCCTTCCTCTTTTCCTTTTTCGCATCTTGAGATTTCTGTAAGCTCCCCCTTCTATTTCACATCTCCTTCATCATCTTCATTCTTATCCAGTTTCCACGTTTTTCTTTAAAAATGTTATACTATTTTATTTTTTCTCTTGTCCGTCCTAACCAAGCCTTTGGCTTCATTTTGTCGCCTTGCATGGTTTCCCCCCGATTGCTCTCCCCTGACTCTGACGTGTACACAAAAAGTATGGTACATACTTTTCCCAAAGATCTCACATCTTCATCGTCTCGTCGTCCTCTTCTAATTCTCTTCTTCATCATGATCCCTTTAGCTTTTGCCATCTCATGAGCTTTCCACCGTACGTATTTTAGCAGAAAAACGGGAAAAAGTTTTTTCCGTACTATTACTATTACTCCAACCATGTCCCCACGCGTCGTACATTATTGTGTGTGTCGATGGATTTTTCGTGTGCGACGACGACTTTTCCTCGACGAAGAAAGATGTTTATCTTATTGGCCTCCGTTCTCTCTCTTTCTTGCTTATTTAGTTCTACACAATCCAATCCACCAGGAACACAAAAACCAACTCAAGAGAAAAAGAGCGAAGAATAAAGAGACGATATGAATGAACGAATCAAGAGTAAAAGAAGAAATAAGTACATAAAGCAAAGCAGCAAAACTGGAAAAACTTTTACTGAAATTTCTTCTCTCCTTTTCCCCGATCCTCTTTCGCAATAGTTATACCACAAGGGACAGAAACATTTAGAGTTATATAAAAAATTGAATGTGTGATGACGGTGATGACGAAGATGGGAAGAGCAAGAGACGAGGACAAAAACTTACACTCTCAAGCTCACCGAAAAAACATGCTTTGAAATACCCATTATTGAAGAGTTCCGAAATTCTTAAGTTTGGGGTTTTTACCAACAAGTACAAGTATTATTACATTGGTTTGGTTAGGGTTTTTTTTGTGCAGCTTTCGTAGTTTTGATTCTTAAGTAAAAAAAAACTTTCAACAATGCCAATAATAAAAATAACGTGGCTTCGCAGTTTCAATCCGCCACCATCAGTAGCTTGCCAATGTATTGGGCTGGCTATTACTCAGATTGTTAACAGGGGGAGTTTCGTTGTCCATTGGGTGTTTCATCCTCCGTCGTGATATATTGTGTCAAGTCAACGACCAAAAAAGTACCCGCCACCACCAAAACACGTAAACTAATGGTTCTAAACGGGAGACCAAAAAATCCCACCGTTTTCTACAAAAAAATACACACAATGCAACTTGAAACTGAAGGGAACAATACGTGTACATAAAAACTCCCAAAAAATCGCTGGAAACATATCTAACGTTTTGTTGCACAAAATCGTGCCATCATGCTGCCGCCATCATGATCAGTATACTTTCGAAACTGCAATAAAGCTAAAGCTACATTAACACTACATTTTTTCTCCTATCTTGTCCTTTGCCTCTTGTCTGTTTTTCTCTTGGTTTTTGTTGTGGTTTGCCTATCACTTGCTGGTTTTGGTTTCAGTTTTTTCCTTCCTCGCCATTTGATGCATCAACAGAAGAGGGAAATAATTGAAGTTCTTTTTTTACTTCCTTCCTTCCCTAGCCCGGACTTTGCTTCGGACAGAAATAGCAGTGTAGCATCAGAAAGCTTTGTTGTATAATTCCAACTTAAATACTACAGGAAATAAAAAGTTTCTTTTTTCCTGCCTGTTTCTTTCGCACACGCATACATGACTTTAACAGTTCGTACCATAACCATACTAGGTATAAAATATTGTATGCTTCCTTCCTTGTATAAGCTGTTAGTATATACTAGTATTATACTACGAAACAGTCAACGTTTTCTCTTTTCCATTGTCCTTGCCGGTTTGTTGGGAAACCCAGCCACAGGCAGACGTTTATTCTGGTTCAGGGCTCAAGCAAAAAGAGTAAAAAAAAGTGTGGAGACAGAAACTTTATGTTTTCTTCAAACAAAAACTGCAAAAAAAGAGAAAAGAAAGTCTGGAGCTTGCAGCCAAAAAAAAACCTTGTCATATGATTAAATCCAAAGTACAGGAAAGCAAAAATATAAATGCATTTATACCTTTATTATATTTTGGAAACTTTGAATGCAATGGTACAATGAGAAACCACAGAAAACGCAGAAAATGGAGAATATTATATGCCTTGTAAACACCGGTGTTTCTCTCGGCATGAAATTGAAACTTGTAAATTGTGCAACTGCATCCTTTACAATCGTTTCAGGGAGTTGCATGCAATGGCTTTGTGTTATCAAATAAATAGCACTTCTTTTTACAAGAGAATATTTGAATATAATACTTTGAGATCTAATTTCATTTAAAGTGTTATTATATACACAGTTATTGTGTAGTACTTAGGCAAAGGAAAGTGGAGAATGTGAAAAATGTTAAACTAGCCTAACAATACCATAAAAGAATCTTATATTAGACTTTTGGTAGAGTCCTCAACGCTTTTACTTTCTTTTCATATTTTTGGAGAGAATTTTTTGCCTGTTATTATGCAATATATCATGCACGGCAAATAAAATGAAATCAGAGACTTATTGTTAGTTGCGCAGCAAAAAGGAGAGAAAATATGAAATGTTTTCAGTTTTCTTCAATAACAACAACAAATACAGCACACCAACACGACTACCACATACCTTACAACAGTGTTATAAGAACATCATAATTTTTTTTATAAATAAGTGGTATGAACTTTGCGAGAAGTGTACATTGAATATAGATGCAGTTTTACTTTAGAATAGAATCTTTCTCCCATGACCATGTTCTCTTTTCTTCAAAGCATTGGTTTCAAGATTTGTAGAGAAAAAATGAAAAAAGGAGATCGAAGTGGATAGTGGAAGCACTTCTTCATTTTTACATTGTATCATAAATAATGAAAATCGTAATGCACCAATGATGCAGTATAGAATTTCATAGAATCAAAATTGACGATGGAACTGGAGTTGGATCGGAATGGAAAAGGAAACAACGATGAATGTGAGTTGTTTCTTTGTTATAAAAAATAATAAAATATAGTAGGTTCACTGCATTCCGTAATGATGTTATTCGAAAAAAGTTTCACAAAATGTTAAAGGTTTTTTAAAGAACAAAACAGAAATTCTGAGGAAGTAGCGAAAAACTGGACTGAGTAATCGTTGATTTCAATTTGGTTCGCTTTTTTGGCAGACCGACACTTTTTTGGAAATTCATAAAGCATGTTTTTGGGCTGCCAGTTGTAATAATGAATGATGAAATAATTATATATTATACAACAATATATTTTTAAGGATGCACCCACCCTCCTAGTGATTTATTTTGATGGGTTTTATGAACCATTTCTTGCTTGCTTAACAATGACAATTTTCTCAGAAGAATTTTTTCCAAGCTCCGAAATTGTTGTTCATTTCATTAAAGTAGCCAAATTTGTTGTAATTTGTTCTGTAATCGTTTGTTATTTATTTTTCCAGGAAAAAGAAATAGCTCATTATTATAATTTCATTATATACGCTTCAGAAAAATATAATTGGTAGTCTTTCATAATAATGATTTCTCGTAACAACTTAATGTACTCCATTGGCTTCAGTGTATGTGTACAAGTAGCTGCGCAGCTGTTAAAAATATATTTCGCGTAATTATGTATTATAATGTCAGGAGAAGGCGAAAATATAAAACTTATTTTCAATAAACAATGCATAATCACATATTTGTTTGATAAATGATGACAATGAGTCCTGTGAAATATCAAAACAACAGAAGGAACATCCAGAAAGATAAATAGCAATAAATTAATTTTACACTCCCACATCCTATGTTTGTGTATTTTGCTTTTAATTAAATCTCTTCAAGCAGTGTAAAAAGCTGTTTTCTGCTGCATCAAAACAAAAGCAAAAGTTTGTAAAGAAACGTTGGATTTATTATTTATGAAGCAGCAGAACTCGTAAATCAGACAAAAGAAAGTTGTTAGCTGCTATTTGCTTCTTGGAAGCAAGTGTTGTTTTTGTCTCTCTCTATCAAGCTTCAACTCAAGTCAAAGTACACTTCCGCCAACTCCAGTTTGATTCGGACTTTGACTTCTGCAGTTCCGGGTATTTAAACAAAAAGGATGAGATAGAAAGAGTGATCATGATAATGATGATTGAAAGCGCAAAATATTTTATTTATGAGCTACACGCTGAGCTTTCAGAAAGGAACGCACGCACATACGCAAAGACAAAGTGGGAAAGTGAGAAGATTAGAAAATTCCTTTTTCTCTACAT
The DNA here is from genome assembly GCA_034693345.1 of Entomobrya multifasciata. NCBI lineage: Eukaryota > Metazoa > Arthropoda > Collembola > Entomobryomorpha > Entomobryidae > Entomobrya > Entomobrya multifasciata. The sequence continues at coordinate 9,037 of JAQFXM010001127.1, read as the reverse complement.
TTCTTTTCTAGACATCTTGTCGTTTTTATTATCTTAGTAATAATGAGTATAATAGTCAAAAACAAATAAATACGGTATACATGTTTTTTAAAGTGTGCCACTAAATGTGAGAGTATAAAAAGGAGAATCTTTGAAATAAAATCCACACTCCAGGAGACTGACTATTCATTTTTGGTTTAAATAAAATTCGCATGCTTCCTCGTTAGTTATTTTTAGATATGCTGATACTTCTAGTCAACAGTACAAGTTTCAAGCACTTTTTCGATGTATGGATAACAAAGTATTAGATAACATAAGTGGAGATCATTACATGATAGCAAATGTTACTCTAATTAAAACAAATACTCGACAAGAATCGACTTACTTTTTCAATCAAGGAAGTTTAAATCGATAGACTGTTACAAATCCTTGTTTGCAATGCTTGGAAATAAACGATGAAATGAACCTACATATGTTGTAAGAATGTTAAGATATAAAATCACCTTTTCAGTTTGAAAAAATCAGGTAGACATATGTAACAACAAGGAGTAACGTTTTCGCAAAAATATGAAATCAAAAGTGTTAAATCTCATGTAGCTTCCCGCGCTTGCTCCTATTACCGTTCTGTAACAAATAACTACTAAATAACTGTGTGTATAGAAATAACTATACGCTCGTTTTGAAACACTGATAAAATTACGTCGGAACAATACAAACCTTTCTTACTTACATACAGAAATATGTGTAAAACGTGCTAGTCAGGGAATGAAGGGAATCATTACATCTATGTCTACTTTTGAAATAAGATATCATCGCTTTCATCGCAATCATCACCGGAAAATTTTCTTCCTTTGAGGAAAAAAGTGTCTATTCATGGCCAACAGTGTACACACAGCTTTCTTACTTTCATTCTCCTTGAAAACAAGCATTCTCTGAATATGTCTCGTAGAAATAAAATAGTCTAATAGGGTGCCAAAAAGATTGTCCATGTTCCAAAAAACGCTTATTGCTGTGTACAACAAATTGTCGTCGTAAATACACTCAACGGAGAATTATGAATAAGGAACGCTCATGTGAAAAGTGGAAGGTCGTTCTAAATAGCTATAACTGCTTTCAATGCAATTTATAATATGTCCTTTATGTGTGGATAGGTATGTATACAAGTACTTATGTAGAATATGATGAGAAGAAGGATAAGAGATGCTGCTTCTTTGCGTAATAGATCATCACTGACTATGTGAGTGAGAGAACAAAATTTGCTAGCAAAGTCTACGGATACCCAAGAACAAAAGTGACACTTTGCTGAAAACACGTAAAAATGTAGATGCTTGCTTTCTCCACCACTTCTATTCTGAATACTATCAAACCAGCAAATGTGAAAGCAAAAAAATCATAGTAAACTTTTTTTGCTCTCATACTCTCAAGTCTTCTTCTTGCTTGCATGCTTTCTAGTAAATGTATGAGTTGGCTGAGTGAGTATGGCAGAGAGAAAGAAAAGCAGTGGAGGGAAGAGCAGCTTTTTCCTACTTTCGTTTCTTCTCCTTCCTGCTCTTTCTTAGTAATTTATTACCGTAATTAACAAGGAGGAAAATTATCCTTCATGTTCAGCAACGCTGGAGCAGTAGAAAAGTAGTCTGTTCTTCTCTCAGCTACAGCTTTTTTTTCCTTTGGAGAAGAGCTCCTTCCTCTCATTCAAGTAGTCATATTATCTGTATCGTCGTCATCCTCGTCATCATCATCGTGATCTCCATGTTCTTCCTACTTTACTAGTCCTTCTCTCATATATTGTCATGCACGCGTTTTCTTTAGGTTTGAGCTACACTTTTTTTTCTTAGAAAAAAGTTGCGGAAGAAGCCAACTTGAAGCAACTGAACGTAACGCAACGACAGCGGAACGTCTCTACTACACACCACAACTTCCACACATTTCTCGATTTCTTCAGCATTTTTGTCCTGAAAGTTTGCTGGTAGTCTCATTGCCTGCTTGAGACGTAGACGATGAAAATCACTATATTTTATTTCTAGGAAATAACATGATTTCTCTGGGAAAAAAATGGGAACACAATCTTCCGACAAACATGAAAAAGAATATGCGACATGTACCAAACCACCTTGTATACTTGCGTAGGTTTCGTCTCTCAAATGCAGACTAACAGATTGCTATTTTTTGATGATTAAAAAAATATGATGATGATGATTGCAATGGAATAGCCCACGACGGTTTTTTCAAAGTGAAGATGGTGTTTAATGATGATAATGACACCGGTGGTGGTGGTATGGTGGCGGTCGTCGTTATAATAATGACGACTTTTAGAAATTAGGATGGACTCATTCGACATTATCTCCATCATCGGAACACCAAGCAAAATATCATTATAGAGTCCACTCCACTGAGTAAAAGCCTCATTATTACAACGGAATGCTCACAAAAGCGGAGAGTTTTTCGACCACGGAAGAGGACAACTACAAAAAAACTGGTATAAAAAGTATTGTGTGATGCTTAGTCCCTTGAAGCTATTAAGTAGCATAATCAAAATAATAATTTGCACTGTGAGCTAGAGATATAGTGGAACAAAACCACAAAATGACAGCGTAAATGTTTTTTCCACCACCATCACACCGTTGTCTCCTCCAGGACATCATACTAAAAGGTACATATTATGTACGTAATATGCACATCGTATATAGGTAAATTTGCTTTGCTTTCATGCTTTGTATCTCTAGTTTCAACCATTTTCATCATCATCTTGTTATTTTCGCATGGTATGAAAGACTTTGGGACAAAAAATATCATGGAATGTAAAACAGTCCAAGAATTTTCTTATAAATGTGAGTAATGTAATTTACTACGTAATATGTAATATATATGATAGCATGTTGTAGAAAATGTGAATGTGCATAGCACAGCAGAACAAGAGGAAGAATTTTCGCAGAAAATATTAAGTAAAAAGATGTGAAAGACACACCGAAAAGAGAAATGTATGAAGGCAAGCTGTGGAACATTATTATTATTATCATCATCATTGTTATTACCAGCACCATACCATATCACTAGCAGAAAAACACAGGAACACAAACAGAAAAGGCTATTCCATGATCATCGTGATCGTGATGATGATGATGAGAGAAAGAGGAAAAAAAGAAAATTGTTCTTTTTCAGTTTTTGCTTATTCTGCCATGTTGTATGTAGTAGTTATGCTTATTATTATGATGCTTCCTTATGTTTTTGATGTTCATATCATATTATACACGAGTGTCGTGTGTTTATCCTGACTTGTAAGTATGTTCATCATGTTTCAGCATATATAACAAGCAAGAAAAGCAGATTACTTTACAGAGAGATTGCTTGGTGTGTGTAGTGGATGCATAATGCTATATGTAATGTGAGCACATACACAGACACACACATATCCTACTCACAGAGGGTAATAATAATGATGAAAACATCTGCATAATGTTTTCAACTGCAAACTGCTAAGCATGTTATGCTAGATAGTAGAAAAACTAGAGAAAACAGATCTAAAAAATATTCTCTTCTTTGAACTGACTGAATATGCCAGTTTTACATGTTTGTAAGTAGAGTGGAGGAGCAAAAGTCGATTTTGGAAAGTCGTTCTTCTGCAGTTTCCCAGGAATATGATGAACATTTTTGCTTTTCCTGAGATATCTGAACCAGTTTTTCCTACTTTCCAGATAGGAAGACCATTTGCACAGGACAAGTTTTTAGTGTTATGATGTACAATGGTAAAAATATGGAAAATGGTTTGGACTTTGGTAAAATGTGCCTTCCATGAGATGAGGAGGGGTATAATAAATATGTATACTTTCATGCATGTCATAATGTACGACTTCACCTAAAGTCATAAATCGGATGTTGCTCTCTCTCCATTTGTGTCACTCGTTTCATTCACCATTCACATGGATATGTTTTAGTACATGTTTTTAGGGGAAGAAAAACGAACCGTGTTTCTTTTCGCACGGTTCCATTCATTCATTCTCTCCCCCTTTCTGGTACACTGCCATCATGAGATTTTTGCATTGTTTTCTTTTTGCAGAAGAGAAAATTGCATGATAATGATGCTGATACTACTGTGATTCTTTTAGTTTACATGTACATATAAGTATAATAGAGGAATAGTTTTGCTATACTTCCGCATCACCATCCCCAGACCACTATGGAATGATTATGATCACCTTATATACATACATATATTTCCTTTTGTGTTTTCCCTTCCTATACCTCGTTGTGTGGTGTTTATGCGTGAACAAGGTGATGGTACATTGAACATTAGAATAATGGAAATAAGGAAGAAAAGGATCATAAATGCTCGTCGTATTTGTTACACCGGGTGAGCAAAGCAAAAGCAAAGAATAAGAGAGAGAGAAAGAGCGAAAAGAATCGCATCGAAATTATCAACATCATAGTCATCATCATGCACTACACCCATCCTACCGTGGCTATCTTCGTTTTTTGGTTGGCAGAACAAGAACAAGCAGATTTTCTCTTTCTGCGAGACTCTCTGAGTGTCTCACACTTTCTGTCTCGGAGAATTCTCCTTTGAACTGGAGTGGTAAGTGCACTGTTGTTGTGAAACTTTGTTCCTTGTTCTGTTCTCCTGTTTTTATTATTGGCATAAAGCATAAATATAAAAGCATTTTCCCCTGCTAATGAGTTTGTGATAAAAACACACTACATGAGTTTGTTGTAGAGGTGATGCGGTGGCTCAAGAGAGGAAAGAGAGCGAAAATCGCATGAAAATATGCCATCATCATCGTCATCACAATCATTTCCCATTCCAACTCATTTTCTCCTCTCAACCGAGATGTTTATAAATACTAGCCAAAAATTTCCTGCCTATTTTTGCTATGTCTTGTTTTTGGACATTAGAGCTCTTTTTTAAATAGGTAGTTAGTTTGTTTTGTACATTGTTCGCATGTATTGATGATAATTTGTAACAGTTGTACAACATACAAACGTTCATTACTCCCTTCCTTCTCCTCATGGCTCTCTCGTTTTGAAAAGCTTTAAATAACGTTGGCATTCTTATATAAATCATCATGTCGAGCAAAGAGTAAAAAGCGAGCTAGAGGACGTATACCGTACGCAAAACTCGTTGAACGAAGTATAGTAGCAACGACAACTTCAACTCATTCACACACACTCACTTGGACCAGTATTAGAGAGTTGAGAAAGAGAAGGATACCAGATAAGTCCAGTTATTCTTATAATCCAACAAGAAAAAATAGGAACATATGTATCGATGATAATCTTTCTTTCATGGTTGTCTGTTATCCGTCTACTACAACAAGTACTTATACATGTATTTTTTTCTATTGGAACAACTTTTCTTTGCACTTCTCTGAATTCAAGCTCCTCACATTTCCGTTCCCTGTCCAGAGATGTCCATTTTCTTTTGGTAGTAAGTACACTGTAGTAGCGGGAGAAAAGTTTACTCAAGTGACAAGGCAGAGAGAACTTCTTTTCTTGTGTCTGCACTCTACAACACCAGTAATAACAACGATAATGTGGCTGTTGTGGGGAGAAAAGCATTGTGACCGATGATGACCTAGTTTTTATATGGTCTTAATACATACATGGTGTTCTTATGGATAATCACAATTAGTATCGCATAGAGTTCAGCTGTAGACATTGAAAAAGTGTGTGAGAGTGTCTTTGACTTAATCTTGTTCATCATCCCATTGCATCCCACTAACAGCTCTGCCTACTTAAAATGAAAAAGGAATGAACAGTGTTGTTGGTTAATGCTCCACTATATAAAAAAACAAATACATAGGCATACTCAATATAAGTTGTAGTATTCTTACAAACGGATATTTGAAACTGTATGTGATGTTGTCATTTACAACTAAACCCACTTGCTTTTAAAAACAAGGAGTATCAACAAAATTCAAAAAATATCCTTTGCCAAAAATGCTTAACTCGATGATTTTTTCAGATAGCACTTTCTCCTGTTTTTTACTTGTAGTGTATTTCTTCACATTGCATTACTATTTTAGGACCTCTTCTACTACCATCAGTGTCAGTATCAATGACATGGGTCTTGCGTCAGAAGAACAAAAATAGGGAGAAAAAGAAACACCCTAACTGATTGATTGATGGCGGATACAAGGGCAGCCGATTTTTTACCTTTTTCTTTACTTTCCTGTTTGAACTGCTCCTGCTGTTATTGTAAGGTACACAATTTTTTAACGACATATGCACATTTGGAAAGTAGAGCACAATTATTCACACGACGGCTGAATGCCTGTGTTTGGTTCACACACACAACAACACAGGTAAAAGCTTTAAAAGGGGGAAATAGGATGCTCAATTTAAGAAGAAGAAAACAGAAAGACTAAAAAATGGTAAATGTTGCTTTTGTTTTTCTTTCTTGTTTTTCTCATATTGATGGCGCTTCTTACATGGGTTTACTTGGTTGGTTGCACAATGAAAATGCTCTTTTCCTCTCTTGGTCCGTGATTGATTTCACCAGATACACTGCATACGTGCCAGAGGAGTAAACTGAAAGTGACAGGAAAACAAAAGGTTTGCTTTTAAACCATTTTTATACTTCAATACGAGTTGCATAGGTATTAGCTTATTACTTCTTTTGTTTCAATGTTTCAGAGTACCTCAAACGTGATACGTATAGTAAATTTAGACGTTATACGTAAGATAACATGCCTACATGAGTGTCTATTGTCTGTGCTATTTATATAGGTGATCTGTGTAAATTTGGTGATGTATGAGCCAACGTGATATTGACGGTGTGGATAAATAATGTATCTTAAACTTTGTCTTAGCATAGCTTAAACAAAGATGAAAGAATACGTGGGAAACTTCTGTGCTTACGTCCATTTTATGAAGTATCAAAACTTATCACATGATCCATTGAATTCTTATCAAATTATAGTTCTGCTTTAGGAATCAGGGTGTTACGTATATATGTCAGTTTGAAAAGAGTCCAGTATTTGAATATGCACAAAAGAAGTATGTATATACTATGTGAGGCAGATAGTTTTTGCTAGTATTATTGAAAACTTGTAAAATTTATGAAATCTTTTGCTGTCGACAGTTTAGACATTTTGCAAGCTGTATCAACACACAAGGTAATAAAAAACTACGTATTTTGAAACTTGGGTAAATATGCATACGTTAAGCAAGATAAATGGAAGGTGAAAGCGAAAACAGATCTGATTTTGACTTGGTTTCTTTGAATAGAGTCACGTTGTCGTCAACATGTGAAATATTTGGCAAAGAAAGCTACAAAACTAACATCGATACAGTTATATGCATCTATGAAATTATTAATATTTGGAGGCTACATATAGTTTTCCCCCCGCTGTTGTTGTAAATTAGGCAAATTATGAGTTACTCTGTGTGTAGGTTAACGGTGATGGCGGCTTTGGTTTGAGGTTAGTATTTTCAAAGTTAGCAATATGTCAAAATAGAGTAGAAACTCAAACTCAAGACATTTTCTTGTAAATAAGGTCCCACAAAGCACTGAGATGTTAGACCTTCAAAGAAGTTCCACTTTTTGTTTTACAGGCAACTGGCAGTGATCGGCCTTACATAAATGTTGAATTTGTTTCAGAATTACCTTTAATTTAAGATTTTTATCTCTTAATTGGAAGGCTGAGTTGAGTAAGAAGTTAATCGGGTTTTATAGCAGGAATACATTAAAATATGGTGCATGTTGTTAAGCATGTATGTATGTATTTAGCGATAGTCTAACTAGTGTGGTATTTGAAGGTTGGACATGTAAAGGAGCTGTAGTGTAGTTCTATGTTCAGTACGAAAGAAGACTCATGTTATTGAATAAGTTGTAGGCGTATTTATAGATAAATTGGATTGTTGGGTAGATATATCTTGTATTTTTCAAGGATATGATATACAGTTTTGTCTTTTTGGTAAATTTCGATGTAGTATGTACAGAAAGAAGTATTCTTTTGAAGTAATATTTAATAACAGGTAAACAAACCACTGTTGGCCTTCCATATTATTGTTTTGAATTTTCAAAGAAATGTGCATTAACGTATAATCTTGCGCTGCTCACGGACAAATCTGATTTTTTTTTACTTAGAAGAAATTTTGGAACATTTTTCATCTCAAGTATACTTTGAGAATCAAAGAAATTTCGAAGAAACCGAACTAGTTCATATTTACTATGAGACACGAGAATTGTATATTCTTGGGATTTTGTTTTCACTTGCCATGTTTGATTGAATACTTTATGAAATATAAGCTATACACACTATGTATAAGAAATAATATATGCGGAATGTGGCTGTATGTATGCATATGTAACTAGCTTTGGATTCCGATGGCGAATTATTCCCTCGTCGATGTACACTGTCTACATAATATGTAGGGCACAAGTTACGCACATTTCATAGATCACGTGTATAGATTCATTCACTCATCAAACGTAGGATTTGTAGATAAAAGCCAACTTGTTCACATGTGAGCTTGGATGGTTGTGCTAGTACCGACCTCTCCTCAAAGAAGCCTAAAACGTGTTCTTTATATTAAAGCTAGGCTTTTAGCCTATTCAAGCCAACATGGCTGCAACTAAATCTGATTTTCATGGAGTAGTAATTAAATATCATCCAGATATAACCGTTTGCGATTATTTAAAAGTATTAGCTACGCTAGTTGACCTTAAAAATGTGAAATCGTTTGGGAAAATAACAGGCAACAATTATTGTGCGTTCTTTTCGAATGGGGAAGAGTGTGAAAAGTTGCTAGCAGTGGAAAAAATCAGTGTTAACCAAGTAGAAATTCGTCTACAAGAGTACATCCCATCAGTACAAACTGTTTTCATTAAAGGTGTGCCGATCATTGAAGATGATAACCCAATTAAGCTGTTCCTGTCTCAATATGGTCAACTCAAGAGTCAACCCGTGCGCCTTCCCCTGAAGGATGTTCCACCAGAGTTCTCCCACATTAAGTCTCACACTTTAGTGGTAAAAATGGTACTTAGTGATAGTGTACAACTACCAACATATGCCAAAGTTGACCTTGGAAATGACATTGTGAAAGTTAAAATTGAATGCGG
>JAQFXM010001126.1:0-35984 GCA_034693345.1 Entomobrya multifasciata | reverse complement strand
GCACCTCAGGAATCGAACCTGTTATAACTGTCAGAGAACAGAGAGCTATCGGGGCAGCTAACCGTTCGTCCAACTTGACTGCTCATGGTTGAAATATACTTAGGTATTGGTTCTATTGCATTGGTAGATTCAGATTTCTTGTATATATAGCTACGCATTCAACGTCTCTATTGTGCTTGAAATGAAATACACAAAAAATCATTCTCTAATACAGTAAATCCATGATAAAAGGGAAATCCGAAAATATATGGATAGTATACACAGTATTGTCATTCTCAATTTTTAAGGGTTATAAGTTACGGATGTACTAAAATACTACGTTTGCTCATTACATAACAAGACGATTTCTTTTTTTTAAATGTAAAACGTTTTGATTTTATTTCAAAAACTAATTTTAGTGAATCTGCCATTCAATACACCTATAAATCCAGTGCTTTACTAGTACTTCTTATCTGTCGATTGCTTCCGCATCAACCAGTAAATTATAAAACAAAAACCTATGCATTCCCGATCTTGATTTACTTCCTTGTAATGGGTAGTAAAAGTAGTTTTGGATTGTAATTATCTAGATGATAATCAGTAATGTTAAGCAATGATAATGATCAGTTAAAGTTTTTGATTTTATGACACATCCAAATCAACCAACTCAAATCGATAGCACCAATTATATGTGGAATTCTAAATAAATATTAATGGTACATTAAATTAAACCAAGAATATGCTCGGCATTTTAATTAATTTTTGCAGTTACAGTTTGCAGTTATGCTTAGAAGTGTATTACACTTTAATTTGTATAAATAGATTTTTTGGAAAGCTGTTTCGTCGATGTTTACCTCTTCTTTGAATTCTCTATGAAACATTTCTCTGAAAATTCAGAGAAAGTTGAATCTAGACTAGACGAGAATGACTAGTACCATTTTGACCGTGATGTCGCAATTTCCCCGTAACTTCTCTACTTTTACCCAAATAACCATTAAGAGACTCACTATTCACCTCAGTACATACGTACATACTACTTATGCTCTTTGTAATCAGAGAAAGCAAAAGTAAAGGATTCAGTCTCGTCTTTCCTTGTCACATGCATTCATTTTCAAATTAGTACGGCAGAATTACAAGGGCTTACATTAGGAGGCCAGCATTCACTTCTCAGAATCTCTTTTGTTTTAGTATATAGCAACTCGCGTACCAAGCCTTGCCTAAAGCTTTGCTCTGATGTAAAGGAGTAAATATTGGACAGAATTTTGTCAATGGTATATATTGAATATAAGGGAGAATAGGTCTAAAATGAGCACATAAAAAGTTCAAATAGGTTGCAGTCAACGGTGCATATGTTACTGAATTGAAACAGAAATCAGGGAATTTCTTCACAAATAGATCTTGGCCTATGTTACCTTTATTTGAAACAAGTAATGAATGTGTGTTCCTAGAAAGGAGACTAAATGAAAGCATTTTCAATCATTTTCCTTGTTGTTTCATGGTTACTATCGCAGGATGATTTGTGGACCCAGCGTACCCTCTCTACGTTTCAGACTTTTGCCCGGGGTCAAGAACAGAAAGGAGGAGGTCATCACCATGTTTCCTCCAGTGGAATGTCGGCAACTGCCTCTGTAGTTGCAGAGCCAGCACTTCCCCCACCACCACAACTAGCTTCTTCTAGTGCTGCTCAAGCAAATTTAAATGGAAAGACTAATGGGAACGGGATCAATGGAGCAAGATTCCTTGGAGTGGTAGGTAATGGAGGATTCGCCAATGGAAATGGCCCTCACCATTACCATCATCAGCCGCATCATATTCCCTGGAATGATAGCCCTCCGCCGCCGCCACCACCCCCTCCACTTGGAAACGGTGGTGTAGTAATAAATGGGAATGGCCATGCCAGCCTTTCACCCACCAGCTCATCTTCAAGCGGAGGGAGTCCAAAAAATTCTATTGCAAGCAATAGAAGTATCTATCGCTACATTGAAAATAATAATAAACATCATGGAGGCAATAATGTCAGTATTACTCACGTTAATGGAACCGCTGGTGGAAATGGATTGAGTGACGGAAATGATTACAATAATCATCATAACCAAACCAATAGCATGGGCAGGAGAACGAAACCCGTCATTGATACCAAGTTTATTCACAAGCCAATACCAGTTGCTGTACCTAAACTTCATTCTACAAGTATTATTGGTGGCGGTAATAGTAGCAGCGCTGCTAACCAACATCATCGACATAATCACACACGGTCACGGAGCAGCGAGGGTCATGAGAACCTTTTCCCTGCTGGTGGGGCATTGGTCATACCACCACCTGCTTTCTCTGCTCCTTTTCCAACAAATTATAACAATGGCGATTCCTTGCAGTACTCCTCTATGGATTCAGAGTTTATGGGAGGCTACATGCCAACTCAAGATGACGTATGTTGACATTACAGCTATTATTACCTTTATCAAAACCTTAATGCAGCAATTTCATTTTAAATGTCATTTTCTTTTCACCATTTTTTAAAAGTGGAAACTCTCTATCTGTATTCTGTATTATATGGTTGAATGTAAAAGATACTAAATTTGAATTGCTTGTTTTTTTTTATATTTTTGAGCAGGAGCAGATCATACAAGTTACCTGTGCAATGCTGAATGGCGATAAACGGTTCGGGTTTAGTGTTATTGGGGGACGGGAAGAGGGATTTCCACCTTGCATCGACGAAATAACACCAGGTATGCTCAATCCTTTTTTGACGACCATTGCGCTTCAATTCCATTTGATAAGATAGCAAATTGAGCTTGAACTCTATATAGCATGCTTTTATTGCTTTTAAGACAAAATTGTCTCCAATTGCTTATACTATGAGCATCCTTAAAATACAGAAACGGGCAAATCTTATTCTTAAAATGTGGTCGATTACAGTGCAAAGAAAATTATTTCATCTTCCAAACGACTTATTAGCAATTATAAATATGCATGGCTCGCCGTCTTGTGATAAAAGTAAAATCTCGGATGCGGTACGCAACACAATATTTGAAAATACACCAAATTTCTGTAAAGGCAAAGAAACGAATGGGTGTAGTGGTAAATTCATACCATAAAACGTATCATGTACAAAAACGTATGCATTGCTTGTAACATAAAATGCATAACTCATTAGTCATTATGATTGAAAAGCATAATTTTATGGAGAAATACATTTTCTCATCATGATCAGCAATGTTGAGTGACTCCCTTTTCTCAATCTAAAATTCTCTCCGCAGTTGAGTGTAAGCGAAGGAGACAGGTGAAAGATGAGGTTGGGGTTTGTGGCACATCACTCCTAATGAAACATCTCGTTTACACTAATACTAAATGTTCGTGCCACATTTTGTGGCTGCTGATGTGCTACCATGCTGTTCTACCTCTGATTATAAAGTAGAATCACTTTTGTATCCTGTCAAGGCGTTAATGAGATAAATGATTGAAGGCATTTAGATATACCCCGTAAACTTTATAATTTATGATGGATACGCCTATATATATTTATACTGCGAACGGTTTTCCCAATAGAAATACGTTTTATGAACTTAAGCTAAAATGTAAAATAAGAGGGAATGGACAGAATATCATATAAAACTGAGATTTTTTCATCGTATTCTCCAAATTCTTAAACTAGATGCATTTAATGTCTCCTTTTTCGCCTTTCGTTGATTTTGGAAAACTGCGTGACAAGTTTCCAGTGCCAGAGAACGAGTACGTGAACCCATTTATATTTTTGTTTGGAAGTTAGCAAAGTTGAGTAAGACCAGAAAGAATGGAACATGGCTACTTCGCCGTGTCAACTTTGCAGCTTCCATTGTGAATATGTCAAGTACATGAAAGTATTCACATTTACCAACCAACCAACCCTCGTCACTATGAACTTGGGAGTGATTCTAGTAAATGGACACACCATGATGATGATTGCACCAGCAACGGCACGAACGAACACAAGTATCACATCACTAGCAAAAATGGGAAAAAGAGAAAGAATAAAAAACAGAGTCAGTTCACTATTGGAAAAGCTTGGAATTTCGTGATTTTCACGTATTCCTCTGGTTTCATACAGGAATGCAGCATGGAGCATTTCGGGTGCGAGTTTTATGTACATAACACATGGTTGTAGCTTAGTGTAACTACATGTCTGCATGAAACGTTGTCTTGATGAAAGGAGATATAGAAAAACCACAAACTTTGGCAATATAATAGCCTTTATCTAATTCTCTGTGTATACATTGTATACTACGACGCTTTTTATTCCATTGTATATATATGGATGAATCTTCTATTTGACACCGGATTTGGGAGAGATGCCTCTAAGCATACGTGATTTGGTGAAGCTTTCTTTAACTGTCTGTTGTACAGTTAACGACACAAGGCGGAAGTTTATGACAAGAGCACCATACGTAAAGGCATGTGTAAATCCATATCAAAACTGAAATAATTTGCAGGCATACAAAATTGTTTGCTTGTTTGAAGTTCGCAAGTTTAATGCCTACATATCATATCCACAACTACTACTGGATTTTCAAACAATAAAACCGATATTATGTACTTTCCGCGCATAAAAATCTCCCAGATTATTCTGTATACTGGTACAAATCAAAGCAGTTGGACTCAAATATCTTTTGAAATCTGTTTCATAACTTCCGGTATTAATTTTTGATGCCTTGAGGCATTACACATGTTTCCGCTTGATTCGCTTTCCAATAACAACTTCATGGGCAACTAGATACCAAACAGTACCAGCTTAATATATTTATAGTTCTTTACATGACTTGCTAATGCGGAACATAGGTCGACTGAACAAAAAATATAAATAACCTAATCAGTACACAGTCAGCCCCTAATATTTTGAATTGAGTTCAGAAAATATTCTAATATCATCAAATTGCAGGCATTGTTAATATTTAAAAAGTGAAAGTAAATAGCTTTGGCTTTTCCCTTTCTACATTACTTAAAATTCTTTCACGGTTATCTAAAAGATCTGTTTCAACCATCTTTAAGCCCGCCAGGTGGGTGGTTGGTAACGCTTCGGACAAACGCAGCAAATATTCTATTTTAAATAGGTAAAACATTCTCGAGTGGGTATGTTCTATAATTGCTAAATTCATTTGTTTAGGTAGGTACTCTTTCGCATTCGAATCATAGAATGTCCTTTTTACATTCGGAAAATATGTACGATGCGACAGTTTGTAGTATAATGCATATTAATAACACTACTCTGTTCCGAGAATACATAAATAGTAGGTATTTGAGAAGAATTCTTTACACTTATATGAGAAAACTCTGAAATAGATTCACGAACTATCACGTTCACCCTCACCCATTAAAAAATGGATGCTGGGATTGCTTTACTCTTAGTGCATTTTCAAAAGATAACGTTGCATGCTATTTCTATGCTCTTCTCTTAATTACCCTAATAAATTTAACGTTCACACTTTGATATTCTAAATGACCCAGAGAACGCTATTTCCAGACTTACAAAGTAAGTAGCCAACTAAATACTTCCAAAGTGTCTGTGCCTTATATCTATATTTTTGTACAGCTTTGTTAAGCACGACGATGCGATGTTATGCAAACAATACATTGGATCGTGCTATGTATGTATGTACATGGCCAAACCAAGTCAAGTAAAATTATATTCAGTGGTGCGCATAAAATTCATTGTAAAAATGTTTTACCTTGCAAAATGCTATGTTTTTCTTCAATATAATTTGGTAATAAACTTTTATTTGCCAGTTGCACGTAATTTATTTTCACTTGAGTAATCTACACTAAACTAAAACCACTGTAAGATAAACAATAAAAGTAGAACAAAAAGCAATAATAATAGTACTAATACTTATCAAATGTGTGCAGAAATCGGAATCAGAAGCAATTAATTACATATAAAATACACATTATATTCTACCACATCCATTATTCTTAAAGCTTTAAGTGATGACTAATGAATAACAAAATTATATACTTACAATATTAACGTTTGAATAAGTTCTTTAAAATAGTTATATAACAACATCTACTCTTTTTGTACAAAAATGCCACTTCTGTAATTCAGCAGATTACTGCCGCCGCAGATGTCTAACACTCTGATAAACGACAAATACTCACGGTGACATATCATAACTATTGGAGAAGTTCCAAAACTTTCTTTATTTGGTAGATATCCGCTTGGCAGATCCAAAAAAAACTAAAGCAAAATGAAAGTACACAGAATTTTCCTGCAAAAAATTAAGACTTTCACCGCCGTAGTACTAGTGCATTGAATTTCTATATATCTAGGCTGCTTCTCGTCTATACATGCTATATTTAAATTTAAATGTAAGAAAATATGTATATATGGAGTTGGAACTACATTCTAAATGAACCCTTCAATCTCAAAAGTGGACCAAGTTGAAAAGATTTTCCATGAGAGAGAACGGAAGGCGAAACGGCTATATTAAATGTATAGTAACTCATCCAGACGGATCATTCATCCAGTAAAGATTTGTGTGCGTATCATTTACATTCACTACACGTCTCCTCGACCTTTTTCTCCGTCTTCATTGTAAAAGTGCAATCCACCTCTGGCTATCCGTAGCCCTTTACGACATATTCTTTCTTTCTTGAGTTTTTCTTGGTGTGCCAAATGGATTTGGAAATGGTGTAATGAAAAAAGAAGAAAACTGAAAGGGTCACGGTTTTTGTACGCAGCATTCCTGGAGAAAGTAGGACCCCGAGAGAAGGGAAGAGGATCATTTTCTCACCATTATTCCCTGCAGAAAGTAATCAGAATGGCAAAAGGGGAAGGGATTGAGTTGGTAATGGATAGCAATATTTCTCAAATCGGGAGAGTAATAGGAAAGATGATTGGGTTATTTGTGCTGTTCTCTTCCAGGCACAAAAAAGGCATAAGAATAGAATGGGAAGGTAAAAGGGCTACAATATGGCAGTTTTTCTCTTTACTCGGGGTTTTTTCTCGTCATAGTCAAGTTACAACTATGTGCTAAAGAAAAGGAGTACGTTTAACTCTACTGTATGACTATGTGGTTATGCACTACCTGTGAACTTTTCAATTAGTATACCTAAACAGAGCATTTTACAGTTTTACATTTTAAGACTATAGTAGATGTAGGTTTAATACTTTTATATAGAAAATTATATTTTAAACATTTTTGTACCAAATCATCTATTTTTAATGATTCTGATTCAGGACAAGTCAAAATGGTTCTTGATTTAGCATATTGCCTAAATAAATATCATCCTTTGGAGTATTGATTTGGTATTGTCATTTTGCCAACTTTATATTAAAGAATAGCTGTGTCAGTCCCAGTAAAAAATGATAGTGTCTGGTCCAGCATGCTAAAACATAATTTAAGAGTTACTACATATATACATATTGTTTGTTTACATCGAAATTGTGTGCACAAAGCTGAGATTTTGGATTCCATGAAGTGTATAGTGGTGAAGATAACAAGTAGTGGTATTCATTATAAATGTAAGTAAAGTGTATATATTGCAAACATGTTATAATACCATGAACAATGAAGTAAACGAGAGAAAGAGAAAAACTGAACAAAAACGATGCACTTTGTATGGACTTCACTTTAGTAGACCATTTCGTTGGTCATTATGACCTTCTGCTTGATTCCTTTTTGCCATCGACTGTCGTGTCTACAGCCATATGGCAACAAAGAGCATAAACGTTTAAAGCAGGATATACATACCATATTATAAAATAGTTCACGACAACGATAAAGCTACCGTAAGGATATGGCTACCTTTTTATCGCCACAACAGTAGCACTAGCACCAAAGTAAAGTAGGTAATAGCTAGCGATTTACTTATATGGAAATGGCGTTACCGAAGACCTAATTTTACTTTAAATAGACACACCCGGCAACAATAGTAAACATTAACATCCACATTTTCTCCAATGAGGGAAGAGCACATAAAAACCCTTGTTGCACTATGAAGACATGGAAACGAGGAAGGAAGTACTATAACTAAAGATAAACCAACATACAGCTGAGCGGAGAAAGCTTTACTTGCTAAAAT
This sequence comes from Entomobrya multifasciata, assembly GCA_034693345.1. Taxonomy (NCBI): domain Eukaryota; kingdom Metazoa; phylum Arthropoda; class Collembola; order Entomobryomorpha; family Entomobryidae; genus Entomobrya; species Entomobrya multifasciata. Next base: position 27,950 of record JAQFXM010001126.1, on the reverse strand, counting down.
GCATTCAGTTCTGCGTGTGTTAACATACCCGGTAATATTTTATACTAACATCAAAAGTCTCAAGATCCCGCTAATTAACGATCAGTCTAGGTAAATGTGTCCATAAATGTGATGTATAGTCGCAGCATCATCATAAAAATAGTTGGTTTAAAAATGAACATTTCCATATTATTATGCGTCCAATATACGTATTGGAATAAGTAAAAATAATGAAAGATCTAAATGATGTAAAGAAATCAAATCAGTTTCAAATTTCAGTTGTACGAACGGCAACTTTGTTTTACGCTGAATTACTGAGAAATTATCTTGTGACTAGAATTTTGCATAATGCATTTTTAAAACGCACGAATTCATCGGCTACCATTTTGGTGAAATTACGAAATCGAACTGAACCAAGAAGTCAAACTAGTTTTTATGGAAGTTCCTGTTCATGGTTTCATGGACTTAAGACACTATTGGCAGGCTAGAGTTTAATCGTACTTAATAATAAGTTGATTTGACTTATCTCAAAGTGGTGCCACATGGAAGATTGCTTTCGAACATTAAATCTAAGATCTTGGTTCTCATTAGATTATGTTTTCATTTAATTTAGATTATTCATAATGAATGCTCAACACACAAATTTCCTGCGCAGCAATCTGTTTACTTTCTTAATTTTGGCAAATGGAAATTGCTTTTTGATTTTGAAAATTATGTCATCTCTATCATCAGCATATAACCAACAATTTGTGGACATGTGCTTTCATGTAATTACCAAACATAAACTTATCATTAACAGCACTCACAGTGTTTGAATTTTCAAGCTAAATTTCTACTTCGATGTTTTTATGAAATATATTAGTGTGGGAATATCAATTAGCTTAAAGTCAAATTAATTTCCACATCTCATTATATTTAAGCACTACCTTGAATGCATTGAATATACGTGGTTTTGCACATATTTCCATATAGTCACTATTGCTTGCAAGTTTTGATTGTTTGACTGATGGCATATATGCAATTATATGATTGCATATAATGGGATAATTAGCGACCTATTTTGTCATGGAAGTGTCCTAGTTAAACGTGAAGATATATAGTGTCCTATATACATATATCATATATATATAAGATAAATTAATAAGGTGATTCAATCTACGTCTTAATTTGACCCTAATAAATTTACTAATTGCAAGATTTTGTAAGAACTCTGCTGCAGTATATATGTTTCACATGTAATTATATTAGACGGGAATTTTCACCGATTGAATTTGGTAAATGTTGGTGCTTTTATTTATGCATAGTAAAGACTCCAACTTATGTTCTTGATAGAATTATCTACTGTACGTCGAAACATTTCACAGTTATGTGGTACGATGAAAATGAAGCTGCTGTGTTTTTATTAAGGGTGTTCGCAGTTTTAGTTCTATCTAAGAAATATGCACACCAATAATGTAATTAACGTACTTTTAAACTTCCTGTTTGGTTTGATTAAATACCTTAACGGTAATAAATCAAATGTCCCTCAAATCCCAAAGTGCAGTATACAACTTGTGTAAACAGTACTATACACGAAATACAAAATATAGTGTCGTCTTTGAATCTCACGCTTCTTCCTTTACAGCTTTTATTGCAAGGGTTGTTGTATAGTTCCATTTTCATACTTAATTATGCCATCAATAAAATATTGAAATATCTGCCTATATAAGTAAACCAGATTTTCAAATTGTAACGTGCGAAACGATATATTTATGAACAGTCACCAATCATATCATCAAATTTACTGCACAGAGTACTTATTTGCGATCATCATCGAGCGATTAACTTGTCATTATACTTTATAACTGTACTCATGAAGTAGCCTTGGTTGCCTGCACCTCTGATAAATATTCATACATCACTTTATAGTAATATAACTTACACCTAAAAGAATTCTAAATCAAGTATGAAATGTAAGTAACCCGTGTTCTATTACATTATTACTGATCCTAATTTTATCCCTCAAGTTAAACCTATACAATGTTTGGAAAATGTATACACTTGGCATACCTAAGTGGAATTACTACTACTTATACCGTTGTACTGTCAGAGCTCATAAAAGTGAAAGTAATAAATCCATTAAGGCATGTAAACTCTTGACCGAGATTCTATCCCATTCTGTAAAAATATATGCACAGTAAGACGAAGAGAAAACGAAGCGTGTGCGGTTTTTTAGAGAGGAAAAAGAGGAAATGGTGAAGTCTAATTTTTTTTACATGATTTCTCCTGATGGTGCTTACTAGGCAGCTTTCATACTTTTCATCCACATGTGAGAGACGATGACTTATATATGTGCATACATTGGTATGTACCCTTCATGGTCTTATTGATATGCTACCGCTGCTGTTTTGCTCAAGTATAATGGTACTCCACAAGAGAAAGGAACTCAACAAGAAAAAGAAACTTGAATCTGAAATCTAGATTTATTATGATGTAATAAACGCTTTTCTCGTCTGGTGGTGCCCTAAATGTATTCCGCTTATTACCACATACTGTTAGAAGAAGTAGATGTGGTTGTTGGTGGTGGATGGATGTGGAAAAATGTAAAATTGCTATTGTACCTCTCATATGCGTGCACACATCTGCGATAATGATAATACACTTGTGTTCACAAAGATATGGTACAAAAATTCTGGAATACTTTTTACAGACTCGGGAAAAATTATGAAAATACCTATGCGCTTTGTAATAAGCAAATGCTTATAAAGCAAGTGAACCAAAAAATTTGTGTGGGTTGGTGGCGATGATATATCCCAAATATTTGTGTGCATAATATTACTTTACTACAAATATAAGAAGCAGGATATTATTAGCCTTATTATTACCACTTTTATTCGTTATCATCTCTCTCTTCGCTTATTAGGCTGTGCTCACAAAGCACCACAAACAGTTATGTTTACTTTACCAGCCTTAATATATGTATACAAGTGTACCATCTTATATAAGTATAATGTAATATGTGTTCTGAGGAGTGTTAATGTATTAGAGCATTTGGCGAACTACTTTTTTCTCGTATTTTCCCTTTTGTTATTTTTGAGCGTGGAACTTTTTAATGAATATAACCCCTGGGTGTTATATCTTGTTTGAATTAGGAGTCTGTTGAGATACCCGAAAAGACAAGACTAATAAAATGTTACAGGTTGAAGCCTTGTTTTCTCTAGAAAGAAAAAAGTTGTTTGGATGATTTCTCCTATTTCATTCATAACGTTCTGTACCAAAGTTAAAGAACGGCAGTAATAGAATGATGGCTGAGGTAGATTTTGTATTAGTATCACGAGGGGTAGTGGCGATTCTTGATGGTTCAGTAAACCAAAGCTGCTCATTTTATCGGCCATTTTTTACTGTTGATGAGTACATTAGTACAAATAAAACAAAAGATTTTTTCGATTGAAAATTTCTTGAGATATAAATACTTATATTATTATTTCTTATTATTCAAGCGGCCAACTTTTAGATGACCGTCAGTAACTTGGGCAGTGTTATAACTAAAAGAAATGTACATATCTGTGTGTCGGATTTTAAAAATTCGGTAATCACTGTATCAGCCGTATCAGCCATCAGCTCACTTACATCATATGGCATTTTGTTTCCAAGTAAATAAAATACAAACGTTTTGAAAAGACAAGAATATGGCATCTAGATTAGAAAGGGAAATATGAATTTACGATATGCGAAGGTTAATTAGATATATTACCTTAGTTATTTGGCTCGTACATCCATATATTATGTATGTATTTTAGGGTTCCCTTGCACAACAACTTTTGTAAACACAGCCAACGAAATATTCTTTGAAAGTAGCTTTGACTGTAAAGGAAGTACATAGTTGTTGAAAAAGTTTTATAACTTTGCTTTTACCTTTTGTGTATACAAGGGGTGCATGCTTCCTTCACACATCATTCAGGTTTATATGATCAAGTCGGAAAGAAACCAAGTTTGTGCAAGACATGGGATGAAAAGACAAAGAAAAAGAAAAGAGTTAAGATGAAAAGGAAGGTGAGGTGAGCCAGTCAGCACATATGGATGGGTAACTTATGAAATAGCCAAATATTATATGATATGTATCTATATTTTGTACACAAGTATGTTTATGTACAAAGTTTGGAACAAGATGTAGACGGGCATAATATTCCGAAATAACTTTTTACAAGCATTATTGAAAGTAGATAGCTACTTCCTCCTTAAAATTTATCTTCAACGAGTGGGATTCATCTTCTCTCCTCACATTTCAAGAAGTGTAATAGTTGAAGTGCGGCAGGTAGTTTTTTAATATTGCCACTAGTACTAGCATCAGTGTTTATATAATGGTAACAGTAAAATAAGATAGTGGTTTTTGTGCGGTGTGCAAGCCCTGAAGACTTCTCCCTTTAACTGCATTTTGTAACGTTGTAAATAAGGTAGCCAAAAGGCGAGATGGATGTGACAAGGCAAGATTAATGGTTTATGTCTTTCAGATTCAATTAACGCAAGTATTCCCACTGGAAAAAGTATTAGTTTTTTCGGTGATGGTAGCGTATTGCCCACATATGTATAACATGTATATTGTGTTATAATGTGATGACGAGCTAGAAGCAACAGAAAAAAATACACTGAAGCAGCAGAACCCTAGTATCAGAGCGGTGAAAGGTGTAATAGTACCCGTTTTGGTTTTTTGCTCGCCCTTTCCCATTCTCTGTATCACGTTCTTTCAATAGAACTGCTTCTCTATTGCTGATTCTTACTGTATGGAATACATGCTGATAGTCTTCTTTTCTCCTTAGTGAAGAAGGTACTTCTTGCTGGGAATCATCTTGAATTAAGTTTTTTCTACCACAAAAACATTTTTCACATATTTTTCGTATATCTCTATTACAGTTTCTCATGAAAACTTCTAAAGCTTATAAAGGCTAACCAGGTCGTAATTTTTGACATGGAATTATACGTTTCTGATCATATTTATTTGAAGTTGTATACACAATTTGGTGGTAATACATATTCCAATGTATCATAGATTGTATATAAAGAGTGATGCAGGGTAATAGGCAGCACTAGAAGTAAATCAGTAAAATTTTATTATTATATTGGTCGTATTTCCGAATAAAGTTTTCCGTTTGATATTATTGGTTAGTACTTATAATGCCCACCTGTATTGTACTGTGGCATTATTACTTATAAATGCATGGATTTAGTTTTGTATAATAGTACTTATGTCATTGTATTTTTTTGAGGACGAGTGAAAGAATAAAAAATATAGTCACTGGGAACAAAAGATGAAAAATCGGATTTGACAATTTTGGCTCCATAAAACTATCAAGGCTGTTGTCATGTCATTATCTTTTTATCTTCACAGTTTTCCCCGAGAATCAAATGTTGTCGATTTATAGAGCAAAGTAAGCAGAAATATTGACTGCTGAAAGAGGAGTTTTGTTATCGTTTTTTAGTTTTTGCATTGCTTCTTATGTAGCAGAGGCTGAGAGAAGGGAGAGAGTACTTCCACTTACTTCAAGTTGTTCCTCAACAAAACACGAAACAGCTTTTGTGTTGTTCCACTTTTGCTTTCATAAAATCACGATGGTATGATGATGCTTATACTATGGTAGTGTCTTTATTCTTTTAAACAATAAACGTACTTGACGGGTTTCTGGCCAAAAATATAAAAGTTTTGACGGCGCTGTCTTATCAAAGTTAACTTTGTTGTATTGCTTATTAGTATTTTATTAGTTTATTGTACATGACGTGACTTCAGTCTTGGTGAGGTGAACAAGTGTGCTGGATTTTAGGTGGAAAATTTGTTATAACAAATTGAAGTTTAATCATACAATATTATTCATTATTTCACTACTTGTTTTTAGTTTATGGTTTACGAATTCATGCATAAAAATATATTGTTAAAGATCGTTTTAAAATCTACTCAGATGTATTCGTTGCAAGTTTTTGCTCGCTTTTTAGTTAAGTTTAAGGGAAGTAAATAAAATACATTGTTATCGTTTTGCCATATAAGTAAAGTAAGTAAGATGATAGCATTTAAAACAAAAAGGAGCTTTTACACAAATGTTAGAGCAGTTGCAGAAAGAGTGGTGATTTTTGATATTAGTATGTGAACCTAAAGCCACGAATGGTAAATGGGGTACTCTAAACAAGGTTTTTATAGTGTGTGTGGAGCTTCGACTACTATATATAAACTCAACACCACAATAGATGGACGCAGCCTGGTCGAAGTGAGATATAGGCAGATGAGAAAATTGCAGGCAGGAGGTTCCAAGCAGCATTCACCAATTTACATTATACCTTTCACAATGTACCATAGAATAGAGAGGAAAGCATGGAGAAGCAGTAGGGGTAGTGGGCAATAATAAGAGTAATGGGGAAAGTACTCCCAAAACGGAAGGGAGTACGTACGTACGCACGAGGCACCAACAACGAAACGTAGAGCGTAGCCGTGAGTGAGAGTGAAACGGTGGTGGTTGAAGACCCTTATGCCAAAAGAAGTGCTACTGGTGGCACTAGACTGAGCTCCAGTACCAGTGATGCTGCTAGCTCAGCATTTTACCTCTTATATCTGAACTGAACTCAAAATAGACTATCGTATGATATACTATATGCATATATTTGCTGGATGAATGTACATAACTATCGATTTGCAAAAGCTTTTAGATGCATACATATATTCAGAAAATTGATGTTTATAGGTTTATATGCTATCAGAAAATATTCCATGTCAAACATACCTGAACGAACTTGTGGCATACTATAATTGTAATAGCAATTTTTATGCATGGAATATGCATACCTGTTATACAAATAATGAAAACATGATTTCGCCCTTTTAACATTAGTTTTAACAGTACATTTGGATTTCAACCTAAAAATGTCACAGTAGCTTTTTTTTACCAAAGTGTCGACGAAAACAAACGTGTGCAAGTTGCTTATAATATAATAGTAGATAAACTTGGAAGCTTATAAATATAAAATATTCCAAATCAAAATAACAATTTCGTATTAGATGAGAGAACAATGTGTATGTTATATTTGCAGCAATACAAGTGTAGCTAAGAATATTATAGTCACTTCCTTTTTCATGTAGCCTCTTTCTAAACAACCCCTGTTAGTATTTTTATACATACGAAACAATTTACATATATGTATACGCTCTATCCACTCACGCAAATGTGAATCCTGAGAGATATACATTTTTGTGTAGACAAACTAGCATAGCATGAAAACCCTGAGTATTATGGGTAGCCCCATCATCAAAGAAAATCCAAGATAAGAAAAAGTGCTATAAAGAAACTATAGAAAGTTTGTAAAGGTACATATACATGTATATATAGTGTGGTTGGAATGAAAAGCAGAAGAATCCTTTCCGTTCCTTTTTATGTAGTACTTTCACCATGTGTGTACTTTCTCCATCCTCAATCCTGATACCATGTCATTTACACGTTAAGCAAGTATACAGAGTGTCCTTTCATGTATTGAATGCCATGCTCTATATACACAGACAGGCACGCGTACAAACGTTGACTTGAATTGCAAGTGCACATGTAATATTTGGATTGCTAGTAGCAGCCGCGGGAGCTCGGTACATAGATATATCCTCCTTCACTTCGTCTTGTTTTTCTACTTTCTCCGCCAGCAAGCCTTGCTTTCTTTTTGGTTGCTGGAAAGCATCTCGCACAACACCGTTCTCTTTCTCCCAAACAGCTTTCTCCTTCACTCGTCGGTCGACACTTGCTCTCTCCAGTTGTATTACTATTTCGCTGCTGGCTTGCATTTCTCTTCTTTCTCGCAAGCAGAAAAGCAACGGTCTTGGATGGCGATACTATAGTTTTGCGTGCTGTATATGTCTGTATATGTACTTATATATAATACTATATTATCATATAATAGATCTGTACTATTTGTTCTTTGTAAGTACATATTTTGGTCCATACCATCAGAGAAAGAGATCCTATGATGATTCCTAGCAGTAGTCGTATTCTCTCACGACGACGAGCCAAACGCGAATGAACAAGCGGCTGAGTGAAATGTTTGCTCTGAACACGAAGCAATAAGAATTTGGTATGGCATGCAGAGTCGCATTTATACGCTTCTTTAATATTATCGACATTATTACTCATCTAGCTGCTACGCTATTTTACTTTAGTTGAGCTAAAAGAAAGCACCAAACGGAAGTGTGTATCGAACTTACTGAGAAACTTAGAAGAACATTTCATCTCACTTTCAATGGCAGTGTTCTCATGTGTTCTTGCCTGTTTGCATCAAAGACAAGCGGTCCACTTACAAATATAAGCATACAAGTTTTGCACACAAAATAGTACTCACACCGTTTCTGACTTTATCCCTACTAAAATGTTACTATCCAGAGAGATCCTTGTTTCTGCTAGAATTGCTTTTCTTTAATAAAAAAAACTACAATATTATTTTCAGAGTTTATAGCATGCATGCAAACAGTTATAGCCCATTTAAATGAGAACCTACTCAACTACATAACAATGCATTTGTGTAATAATAAATATACAAATGTCAACGTAAGTAATACACAAATATAACAGTAAAAATCATACATGTAATGTGTGTTTGGGAAAGAGCTACTTTTCCCATATTGTTATGCATGCATATTTTTTATCCTTACTGCTCCGTTGACTAACTCTCTCATTGCTATACATGCCTTCACAACACAACTAAAGGTATTTCCAAGCTGTATATTTATTATGCATATGTAAGTTGAATGACAGTATGTATTTGTACCAATCCATGATGTGAAAGCAGGGAGCTTCGCTAGAAGCAGCAGCATCATTGTGATCTTTTTCAAACTCCAACATAGCATGTTCACTTTTCTCTCTCTTCATTTCTTACACGGTTAGTTTTCTTCTTTCTCTACAGCACACAGACACACACACTCTGCTTGCTTACCCAACGAGAGAAAGGATTGAGGGCAGGAAGATGATGAAAATGCACATATATACTGAATACATACTGAATGCTATATAGGGTCCTCCAAAACAGTTCATGGTTCATGTTATACAACACACATATATACGTCGTAGTGTGGTGTTTTCGCTTCTCTCTCTCTCCCAAAAGTTTTGGTACATGGGAAGGAATACTAGAGTTAGAAAAAGGAGAGAAAAGAGGGAGATGAAGATGAGAGAAAGAGAATAATACATACAACTACAACCAACTTTCCCTACTACTAACTATACAACTAAAAACTCACAGCAGACACACTCATGCACACGAGAAAGGAAAGTGAGAGAGAGATTTCTCACAGCATGCATGCCGGCCTACAACACCATTTCACATCTTTTTTCCTCCATTTAGTCCCATCCTTGCTCTCATCTCGTACATTTATCGCTCTCTGATTTCCCCAAAAATATATATTATTATTTTTCCATGCACACTTTTCCTCGTACCACTATTCCCACAAAAAAATAGAAAAAAGAGAGAAAACTACTACGAGAGAAAAACATTAGAGAGAAAGGGAATCAATTATTGAGTGATACATGAATGTGTGTTTATGTGTGCAGTTCAAGTATCACCATTATCATTGTAATCATCCTTATGTGAAATAATTCAAGTGGAAGATATTCATTTTATCTACGGGCGCATGTTGTATGTGCATACAAAATTATCTAGAGACACACATGGAGTGTGTATTTGCGAATGGATCCATTAATCTGTTAGAAGTACATCAGATTGATTTTTAAGGAATCTCATTGGTTGTTGTAAATATATAAAAAATAATAATATTAACGACAAAATATAATCTGAAGTGAAGAGCTGTATTTTCTAATAAAGTCAAGTGAATTTGGCATTATAAAAAGCTTGAATTTCCGCGTATTTGAAGAATTCTCTGTGTAACGATAAGTAGGTCACTTGTTTGTGTGTTTTGAAGAGCAGTGAAGTGAACTGTTGATGATAAGGTATTTTTTGTTGTCGCCCCCATCGTTCATGTGAATTTTTGTACGCTGTATGCTGGTTGTATAAATAGGAGAAAGCAATAACATGCCAAAAAGTTTAGTGTTTTGTCAACTCATCAATCTATGAAAATAGACAATATCTAAAAGTCAGCTACTTTCATATGAGTCATCAGAGCCACTAAACTGTATACGTTTTCTTGTGATTTGGTTTCGTGGTGAGTATGCGGTACAATCGTCAACAGCTTCCAGCGTTTTTCCCATCAGCATAGAAGCAAGAGAAAGTAAAGTGGTGGACACGAACTAGGTGGAGGAAAACACTTGAATTTTTTGCTGTCTCGGTCTTTAAAAGGAAATCTGTTTTGACGGAAAGAAACGAAAAGAGTGCGTGCATTTACTACACTGGTGTGTCCATCTCAGTAAAATATTTCGTTTGTGAAACCCCCACAAAACAAGCTACATCGAATAAATCTGTCTCCTTTATTGTTTTCACTGCTTTTCGTTCGCACGAACCAAATCTGTTCCTAACAAACAGAAAAAATGCATCACTTGCTACTTACTAGCAGCGTAGAAAAAGTGATGGGATGAGGAAAATCACATTTATATTCGTTGTACAACCACGGGAAAGGGATTTTTCAGCTGGGAGATAAACTAGTTAGCCTTTTCATTTGTGCACTCTCGTCTCTTTCTCTCCACAACGAAAAGACCTTTTAGATGCTAAAAACAAGATCATCTCGACGATGAGAAGGACGATGTTGATTCTCCTGCGTAAACAGATACAATAAAATATAATGAATACGTAACAGTGTGCTCTCAGTTCACAGAGAAAGAACAACTTTTACTTATGTACATAAAAGTAGAATAACAACATTTTTCATATAAGTTTATTTCCGAGTTGTATTATAAATACGTATGTGAGTGTGTACTGCATGTAGAATGTCAGTGTTTTTTTCGATGCTTTCTCTATTTCATATCTAGCAGCTGATTCATGTGGACGGGCTATAAATTCCAAAAGGGGTCGTAAAAGGATTTGGCTAAAGCTCGGTTGTGTGTGTGTATACATGTACCACAGTCGCATGGGTATGTGTGTCTGATTTTGCTACTGCCTCGTCTTTCCTCCTGGAAATGCTGCTGACAATGATCATCATGATGACGACGGGTCGCTAGTCGCTATAATATGGTTGAAATGCGCTTTGCCAACTTAAGTCTAGAGCGAAATTTTTGAGATGACCATTTATTTGTTACCCAAGCTTTTAGTCGAAGTCTACTCCATTGACGTTGAACAAAAGTAGTCGAAAAACTATCTGTCTATCTGTAAATTTACTTTGCAACTGTAGAGTTACAAGAAACTATAACTTTGAACTTAAATTTTCTACAAAATATTATAAGTTTATTTTGGCCTCTTAAAATAGCAAATGCATTTAATTTTTAAACCAGTTGGACAATGTTTCAACTTATTTCGATTCCCCAATTTTTTGGTACCAAAATACCTTTACTTGACTGAATACGCTAAGAACATTTCAACCTTATTATTGGCTCCTGATAACGACGAATGATCGTAATATGATGCTACTTCCAGTTACACTCATCGGCACAAGCGAAAAAATCTAGTAACGACTTTCTACGTAACGGCCTGCTGTACCCTCTTCACATTAAGTATGTTGGAGTAAATTCTCTGTTTGCTAAAGTTGGAGTACCATCATCAGCAACATCATCACAACTATACTGTCAGTAGTAAGCGCGTATAGTGGTTCTCTCTTTTCGGTTTTGGTACTATCATCGTGTCTGCTGACTAGTGAACCTGCTTCTTCTCTCTCACTCAGATTCTCTGTTGCTGACGAGTTATGTACTTGTGCAAATGCAATTCCACTTTTCATGGCTAGTCATCAGCCAACTTTTCACTAACTCACACACATTTACTACTACAGCTAATACACAACACACACTTTTTACACGAAAAAACTAATGTCTTGTGTGTGTTGGAGAAGAAGCGTGCTTGGCATATTGGTATGTGCTCTATGAGTTTAAGTTGTCTCTTTGAGTCCACAGAGAAAAAATGGAACCGTTTTGTGCACTTTTCTTGACAGTATTCACTTCTTGAACTTCATTTTATAATAATTTATTAGTGTATTCCCATTTCATTACATTTTTCCCACACAAAAGACAGTATTTACAGTCATACCATATTTTGCAGTGAAGTGAAGAGTGAGCGCATAGAGAAATCAAATTGATAGAAATCTTACTACTTCCGTCTTCATTCCTACAATCTAATCAATTCATTTACTTAACGAGTTTTTATCGGCCACTACAATTTTTTCCATATATGAAAGACAGCAGTGCTTTCCCTTCACTTAATGCACGTAGTAGACAGAATACACAGTACTAAATCAATACTTGAATGGAATAAAATGGAAAAGAGAAAAACGCTACTGCTACTAGATCTACAACTTTTCCAACGTGAGTACATAAGCATAAGGGAACGGCGACAACGGAAATTACATAGAACGTGAGTGAGGGAAGTTTGTGTCTGAGAAAGAGTCTGCTGATGCTCCATCACCAGCTGCATTGCAAGAAGATTTCAACGTTTTTTTATAATAAAAAAGCCGGAATACACATACACTTATTATTATATTTCTTCTTACAACATCCATCCATTTCATCTCAGTTCCAATTTCACTATCTATTCTATTCACATAGTTTGTGTTTCTCATAAGCGAAAATGTGAAAGAAATACTCGAAGAAATACACAGTCAAGCAAACGATATAACATAAAAAAGGAAAAAAAATCGTAGCTGTTGGTAAGTATTATATACTGGCAACTGGAGAAGAAAAGGAGAATAAAGTCTCTTCACGTCCTTTATATCAAGAAAGAGAACAACAAGAAGAGAAAAGCCTAGATCTTCCCTTCTGTGCAAAAACTACAATAATACCCAAAAGAAAAGGAGTAAAACCACACCACTATGACCCGGCACTAGAAATTTATGTACTTCTCTCTATTCTTTAAATGCATGGCAAAAGCAGAGAATAGTTTGCTTGGCTTACTTCAAACTCCATTCTCTTTACTCTTTCTGTCTCTTGACTGGACTACATATTATTATGGATGTACATCTCCATGTTCTCTGTGCTCTTTTTTGAGTTACTGAGCACATTTCGGGATTTTTACTTTTTTCCTAGTGTTGATGCTTCATGATCTGCTTGTGTGTGTGACTGTGGTGTATTTATGTGTAATAACGAGGAAAAGAGAATAAGAAGGTTTTACAACGCATTGTTAACCAAAAGGGATAATTCTATATAAATAAAACGTATATTATTTTTCTTCTGGTTTCTCTATTTTGGTGATCCCTGACTCTGGTGATAGTGAAAGCTTTCTTTCAAAAGAATAGAAAGTCATTTTGAATATTATGTGCGGTGGATAGTAAATGTGGTACAATTTCTTTGTTGCTATGTTTGTGGTATGTGGATTATCTGTTGTGAGTTATATGAGAACTTGTGTGCTTCTATGACTTTTGGTGTGTTGTGTATCGTGTCACTCTTCCTACTTGCACAATTTATCCAAGTGAAAGCACACACTGACTTGACTTGTGTTTCCCCCTGGTCAACTTTATATTGATGTTAGTTCATTTTATTTGGTGTTATTGTGTGCGTATTGAGTTATATCATTTATGTTAGGGTCATGAAAAACGAGAACTGAAGAAAAACAGAAATTTGACATAGTAATATTGTAAAACATAAAGAAACGAGCTGAAGCATCATCCTCGACATGAGCTCTCTACACGTCATCATGTTCTCCTCACTCAGCTCATTTCCATCATAAAATTGCTGAGTTGACTGTGTCTATCCTTCACAAAAAAAGACAAAGAAAAAGGGAGGAATAGAAAGAGGGTACAAGTGCGTAGCGTGCAGTGCAGCTTTCATCACATAAATCACCAGTATCATCATCATCGTCTTAAAAAATAATAATATTTTGTAACAAAGTCGACGAAGTACATATGAAAAGTGTTCATAGTAATGGTAATGGCAATATCTATTAAGTTGCATGATACCCATTATACATAATAGTTTTCACTGTCTGACAGAGAAGACTACAATAAATTTTACAGAGATACATTCCGCTTGACAAGGGAAGCTGATTTATACATATACGCTAAATACGTATATACATTTGTATCAAACAATCATCATCGCCTGAAGAAAACGCACTATACTTTACCACCACAATTCTACTTCTACTTATTATTATTATATATACTTGTCTTATCAGATGACACATCACAAAATATGAAAGTGTTTTATACAGAAAAAAGTATTCAAGACTTGTGTATGTGTAGATGTCTTTCCGAGAAAGAATATTACAAGTACTTAACTTTTTCTCGCGATTCTTTTCTCCAAAACAGTATTATTATTATTACTCCTGCTGCTTCTGGCACTGACACACAGCGGCAGTAGCAGTAGTCTACGTTGGTATTATAATCATCATATTCTAACGAGAGAAAATAAGGCATGTGTTCTTCATGGAAAAAGTAAAAATGATAATAATACTGAGCTCTATCCAACTTCAACCAAAACCAATACAATTTCATGATTCTCAGAAAGATGGGATAATAATATTGTGACGATGCTGATATGGCATTAGTAAACTATTCGCTATGGTTCTCTCGTCTCTGTGAACAATTTGCGTAGATGTGATGCATTTATGCTTGTGGGACGCGACCACTGAACGATATACTACCGACGAGAGAAAGCAGATGAAAACTGAACACAGCTTGATCCCCTTTTGTTCATCACTGTTCTGGGAATGAGAAGAAACAGAAGAGTGGAGAAAGTAGATGCAAAAATGTCCCCATATATATTTCTTCAAGAGAATATATAATACGAACGATTGCAAAGGGAAAGAAAAACAGGAGAAAATTAATAATTCAAAAATGTCGAGAGTTTTTCTCTAGTTGTCTTCCTAAGTCGGTTAAGATGAAGAAAAGAGGGAAAAATTTTATATGAAAAGGATTTTTTTCTTGTGTGTAATATTGAAGCAAGATAAACATGACGATGATGGCATATTATAAAAGTGTATTAATTTTTTACCCTTTTGGTTGAGACAGCACATTTCCTAGCATTACATGTTATATCCTTTAATATTTATTGTTTAATTTGTGGAAAAAAGCGAATTTCCTCTTCCCAAATGACAGTCTCCTCAGCAGAAAAAGAGCATAATAATAATATAGAAGAACACGAGAAGCATAATTTATTGAGAAGAAAAACTAAGCAGATCAAGGATGTCATCAACAAAAGTATCACAATCAACTCTAATAGTATCCACTATAACAGCCTTATACCTTTTCACAAGTGGTAGCAATATCCTGAGTGGCGAAGCTGGTGGAACTGAAAGCGGCTCAGGCTCAACAAGAAGGTCCCCGTCTGTTAGTTTGTTGGTATCCGCCGCATCTGTATCAAAAGCTACAACACATTCCTCCCCAATTGTCGTGTCCAACTGGTGGATTTTTTTCCTTGCTGCTATAATCGGTCTGACACTGAGCCTTTGTCTTGTGCTCACCATTTGCACTTGTCGTTCCTTTTGCTCATCATTTACAAGTTGCGATACGGAAGTTTGCAGTGAGGATGACAGTGACTCAATGATTTGCTTCTCACAGTCTCAACAGCACAATAATCAACAAAATTCTGTACAAGAGCACAGTATTCCTATAAACGGTAGTGGGGGAGCTTTGTCAGCAGCGACAGGACAGCTGACACAAATATTTATCGGAGACAATAGCGGTAATTCGAATAATCAAACTTCCGAAGAGAAACAGTGTCTTTTGACAGCCGAGGGTGGTGGCAAGGGACGAAGAATTATTGCGTTGAGAACTGCAGTTGTGGAGTCGTAATAACTAATAACGTCTATCGCTTTTTATTAGTTCTTATTCAATTCGTGTGGAAATAAAAAAAGTGAAAAATTTTCAAAAAGTTTTGTGAGGAATATCAAATTAGTTTCTCAAGAAAAGAAATTTTTATTGTTTTTATCAGTTCAACGAAATGTTGGTAAGTTTCTCGTGCAACACTGTCGATTGCCAAAAAAGGTGAACATGACTGCCGTGAATCTTAATCAATTTGTCCCAAAAGAGCTCATCCTTTTCAAGAAGCCGACATCACTGCCTACTTTACACTAAATATAAGCAAACAACTTTCAACTTTAAAAACTTTAGCCGACGACTTTTCTTTCTTGGTTCTTGAAAAGAAAAAAAGTGCCACGGGTACTTTCTCCTATTGTTGTTGTATTGTATGGAATGGTATGTGTGTATATATTTTCATTCTCACAACATATTTTGTAATCCCATTTCGATCCGTCATCTTTCATTTTCTCCAAAGTGTTGTGCGAGTGTGAACAAAACAAACTTGTACAGTTGGCTGTATATTTCCTACTTTTTCATCTACACACATAACACATGAGAAAGAGAGAAAAAGATGACGGTGGCAATGATGATGATGGCAATGATTACAACTTTTTTCTCCCATCAGAAAAACTGCCACATGAAGTAAATGTGACAGGAAATGAAGCAAAGAGGAAATAATGTATGTACATGCCCACCACTTTACTATTACAGAGAGCCTTGTAAAAAAAATACAATAGCTCATACGCAACATATTACGTTGTTGTTTCGCTGTCTTGTCGCTGCTGTAGACGTTTTTTTGGATGTGGATGGAGAGAGAAAGAAAGGTTATGTTCGTATGACTTGGCCTTGGCAAGGCACTTATTATATAGAAAACGATACATATATTCTTTATATAGTCTTTATTTCTCTCTGTTTCACATTATTTGTGTATTCACCTTTCCATTTTCACTCACTTCTTATTTTTCCAATGACTAAAGGCAGGGCAGCATCAGAGAAGTTCTGTCAGCATTCTGTTATATATGTGGAAGTATTCATACAAATATATATTTGTATATATGCGTTCTCGATTCATTGTATTTTTTCGACAGTCACTTTTCATCTGCACAGTATTTTTTCTGCCTTTATATATCAAAATAGTATGTATCTATGTTATACAAGTCAGCACCTCTAACAACAACCAGTCCATCATGTTTTATTAACTTTTCTTTTCATGGAGGAATGAGAAAAAGTCGAAATGTAGAGTACAATTTTCTGTATGAAGTGTGAAGTAAAAAGAATCCACTAAAATGTGTACACACGTAACATCAGTAGGGTTTACATATATGTAGTACATACGCTGCATCTCGTCATCATCATACATTCACTTTGTCTCGGAGAAAGTGAAAAAGTGATAGAACACAAGAACGAAGACAGACAAAGAGGAGTCAGCGTCAGTTTTTGTGTATCACTTCTTTCTGAAGGCAAGTTATATAGATGTGTGTACATAAGTACATAGCAGTATGGTGTGCTGACGCTAGTGTATACACAGCACTACTAGTTCTGGGCAAGCGAGAGTTGTGTGGGTGGATACTGAGTAGAACCAAGTTTGCGGCTTTTTATTCCTCTGGTTCATTTTCTGGTTTCTTTATAAAAAATACATAACCGTATATCCATCTTTCGTATAGTAGTGAACTCATATGTCACATATTTATACTTAAAATAAAACACAGCTCTTCTTTCAAACGCACTCCCCCTGATCTACCGTTCGCCTGCTAAGTTTTGAAAGAAAAGAGAAAAAAGTTTCTGCTTTCTTTTGATACTCCCTTGTTCCGTGAAATGTGCCGCATGGATGATTGTAGATCTTTTTTAAGCTGAAAGAAAGAGAAGAAAAGTAGGTAGTGAAATTGCAAGAGCATAAGTATAGTGTAAAGTGTGATATTTACCAGAAGCATAATTCATTCAACATTAATACCTACTATACATACGTACATTATGTTATACTTACATGCAATAACAATAAATATGGCTAACATATAGTGCAACTTTCTTGTATGAAACGTTTGAACGAATGTTTACACGATTAGGTGAATGTGTGGTTAGTTGAACACAAACCCGGGTGAACCTAAATGCAATATTCGTAATAAAGCACAGTGTATTACATATGTAGCATAGCTGCTCCCATACAAACAAAAAATTCAATTTACTTCTAATTCTAAAATTTTATTATCACGGTTCGTGAATCGTGGATGCACGTTAGCTACATTGGATGAACCTTTTTCTGTTTAACATTTTAGAAAAGGCGAAAGTAGTTAACAATGCTTACGTTATGTATAGACCACAATAAAAATGTTTTCAGCCAAAAATAATAATCACAGCAGCTCACGACATCATAATTAGCAAGCATTTAGAATGTAAGACATTAATAAGACATGTAACAATCTCAATCATTCCTTCGACACAAAATTTCGTGCAACAAAATGAATCCAAAATGGACCAATACATAAAATGATCACAAGCTCACTATAATATGTCAAATGCATGCACACAATAACACTTTAATAAAAACGTAACATCATAAAGTTAAGATATTGTGGTGTATCAAAAATGTATTGTGTTTTCTAATATACTTTCACATTTCGAAACGGTGAAATCCACAGTTTTTTATAGTACGTTCAAAATAACAAACATATATTCCGTTGGGAATCTGTTGTGGGGCAATGAAAACCTAAGAAAGTTGTTCAAGAAGAAGGAGAAAGTTAGGAAAGTAGAGTGGAAAAATAAGAGGAAAAGTTTCTCCCCGAAGGAACAAGAATTACAATATATTCTCTCTTTTTTCCTTGATGCACACACACACTGACACATACATACCACCAGCCAACAGCACTTGTACAATAAAGTGATGTACTGTTATGTTGGTACCATAACGGTAGTAGCTGGTCCGATTATAATAATGCTCCTGTGTGCATATGACATGATGATGGGCCAATGGATGATTTTTCCTGTGCGTGAGCCGAGCGATGATGTGTGAATACTTTATGAATCTTGGGTTGTCTACGTGTGTGTAGCTATGAAAAGCAGCATTTCACAACCAAGAGTATAATAAACAGGAGGGCAACAAAAAGCAATAACAAAAGTGGTTTTAACATGTGACGTAGAGCAGGATTATAAGAAAAAATCTCCAGTATTCCCGAGAAAAGTAAGAGGATTAGGTTACCCTCCTTCTTTTCAATATGTAAAGTAGGCGTACGTATGTAGGTATATATTTATTTTAAGATGGCCCTTTTGTGTAAAAAAAATCATGTGATTAAAATTGAAGCATGTTGTTTGGTTGTATGTTTACTGTCTGTGCAGCAGCAGGGTTGTTTTTAATGTTGATAAAGATTTTTATATATTGGAATTTGATGAAGGTTTTAGTTGATGACGCTAATAATGGATTATATCCTGCTCGGTAGCCTTGTAAGTAGAACATGTTCGTAATATATAGGATGAAAGAAAGGTAAGCTTTGGACGTAGTTTTTTAGTAAACCTTATAAGGTGAGGGATCAGAAAAACTCAGGAAAGAAGTGACGATGTTTTAGTTCGCGAAAACTAGCTTAGATACGTCAAGCTATCTATCATAAGCGTCTCTTTTTTAGGTAAAAACCAGTATCTGGCTTGGCATTCATAAGCTCAATCTTCTTGAAAAAGTCGCGGTTAAGCCGTCTCGCTTGTTTTTCTTGGAATTTTTTTACCTTCAACTTGTTTACGTCTTTGTGATGGAATGGTTGGTACATATATATATATATTTGCATACAAATTTCTCAGAAAAAATACTATGCTTGAAAGGTACTAGTCGTTGTACTAAAATGTCGTATTGATTCGAAAACGTTGAACGTTCGTCACACAAAACTGTGCAGACTTATATTGATCAGCATACATTCTTGATAATTCTTGAAGATGACATACGAGTATGCGTTTAAAAAATTTTGTGCACACACATTTTTTTCTACAAAGATTCGTTTACGTTTTTGGTCCATAGCTCAAGCAAATACGCAATAAGTCAATTTCGAAGACGACAGGGAGATAATGTAAAATCAACCCTGTAAATAATTTTTTTCATACTTCATTGATATTTCCATTTATACATAAAATATTTTACCACAGCCCTGTACTTTATTACATCGCACAAGCTATTTTATGTCGATTCTCCGTAAAGAGTTCACATGTGTGTCCGTCGTGTCAGCAAACTACATATTTAGAATTTGAGGTCATATTTTTTCTGGTTTGTTACCAAAAATGAGTTGGATTGGATGGAGCTTGGTTATAAGTCAAACTTCGTCTTGTGAACAAAACTGTAGTCATGCAGAAACTAATGGGAATTTCGGGTTAAAATGTCAAGTCAATAAACCATAATTGTGTTTACGCTACTCGACTACACCTGCTTTGCTAGTAGTTTACATAATATTGTATTACCACGACTCATATCCCTCATAAATTGGAACTGTGCGAATGATATTTCTCGAAGGCACACAGCATACATACAAGAAAAAAGTCATTTTCTTCCTTGTAAAAATAATATGAAATGTACTTATGACTGAAGCTGTACTGGATGTACATAGTGTGGGTTATGACAAGACAGAATTTTTTGCTTGGATGATTGCTTGCTGATACTATTATAATACACATATACGCCAACAGCAAGGAAGGGAACGAGACAATTCAAGTTTTTGACACGATTGAGAAGAGGGAATAAAGAAAGTCTCGCGTAAAAGTTTGTGCAAGTCTCTTTCTCTCTCTCTTGTTTCCTCGTCTTTCAGTAGCAAGAGCAAGCAGCATCTCCACATCTTAAGCTTCGGAGTTAGTATTTTTGTTGAAAAATGAAATGCATTAGAGTGGGAAAGTAAGTGAATATGCGACAGGAAGACAGGAGAAGAGCAGCAGGCAAGTAAAAACGAACATTCATCTAGAAATGGTGATGTGATGGGAGAAGCGCTTCAAGTATTATCATTGTTGTAACCGTTGGGGTAATTAACATTAATTGATGTCCCACGATGACACCACCAAAACGATAAGTATGATTCCACAAATCTTAGTTCTTTGATCAGCTTAGGATAGGATTCTTCCACTACGCTCAGGATACACGCTTGAATGGTATGATACAGGTTTAACAACAAGACACACTTTTAGAGACAGGACACGACTGTTCCAATGCTATGCTTATGATGACACAAATTAGTAGACTGCTTCGCTAATACAATTCTGAGGATGGCTTGAAAGGATGATACAAGTTAGACTGCTTGGCTGATGATACAAATGGTACTGCTTGGCTGATGATACAATTTTAAGACAGCTTGGCTGATGATACAAATGGTACTGCTTGGCTGATGATACAATTTTAAGGCTTGACTATGAACCGGTTGGTGATGCTTAGCTATGACACAAGTTTAGGGCAGACAACAAGAACAGTGATCAGGTGCTGGTGAAGTCTTCTCCAAACTATGGATCCTCTAAACTGCGGAACCTCGAACTTTGGATCCTTCAAACTTTGGATCCTGAACTATAGTACCTCAAACTTTGGATCCTCAACTATAGTACCTCAACTAAACTTCCTTATATGTGCCGATGCGAATTCACATCTAACACTATGGGGATGTAACAATACAAATACAAGAGGAGATCAATTAGTTGATTTCCTTTCACCAACTGACTTGCATGTGATAAACCAGGGTCACAGGCCTACGTTTGTCACATCGAGAAGAAATGATATATTAGACATTACACTAGCCTCTACAGATCTTGTGTCCAGAATTAATTCATGGCACGTGGATCTAGAAGATTCAATGTCTGATCATAAATTAATAAAGTTCAACATAGCTGCTCGAGTCTCTTCTACCTTTTACAGGAATAAGAAGCACACTGATTGGGCAAAATATTCAAAAATCGTCTCAAACAAGCTGGACTCCCTTCCAATCGATGATTTACTTACAACAAGTGATATCGAGGATAGAGTCAGCCAAATCACAGACGCCCTTGTTAACACTTTTAAGGCCTGCTGCCCACTTAAATGGGTTAAGCCAGGGGGACGATGTGTCCCTTGGTGGAGCGAAAAGCTAGCAGGACTGAGAGAACAAACAAGGGCATGGCACCGCCGTGCAAGGCAAACAAATACTGAGTCGGACTGGAATGAATATCGTGAAGTCCGAAATAAGTACAATCAATTGATTCGCAAAAAAAGCGTCTGTCCTGGCAGCGTTATTGCGCCGCTATAATGACGCTTTCTGACGCAGCTAGGTTGGTGAAGATTCTGCGCAGCCATCCATTGACGAAACTAGGACCGTTAGAAAATCTGACGGTTCTTATACACAAAGCCCGGAGGAGACATTAGATCTTCTCGTGGAAATTCATTTTCCCTCTGACGGGAACCAACCGGACATTGCTCTGGTTGAAGCTCCCTCAGAGGGTATAGAAGAAACATTCACAGAACACAAAGTGATGGCATCTATTGGCTGCTTTGGTTCTTTTCGAGCTGCTGGGCCAGATGAAATTTTCCCAGCATTACTAAAAGGTGCTGGTGACCATCTGGTCTTCCACCTTCGGAAAATCTACATTGCTTGCCTCCGACTAGGATATACTCCAAAGTCGTGGCGAACAGCAAGAATTATCTTCCTGCCTAAACCAGGTAGGCCTACATACCAAAGCACAAGCTCATGGCGGCCAATTTCCCTCACGTCGTTTCTGTTGAAAGCAATGGAGCGGCTAGTGGATTGGCACCTTAAAACTCCTAGTCTAGTAAAAAGACTTCGAGAAAATGGCCAATATGCATACCTAAAGGGATGCTCAGCTGATACTGCGGTTCACAAGTTTGTGACCCAAGTATAGCGAACTCTATCATTTGGCGAATACTTCATAACTGTATTTGCTGATATCGAAGGAGCCTTCAACAAGGCAAGATTCACGGAACTCATTAGAGCCGCTCGCCGACTCGGAGTTTCAAACACATATGTTTGCTGGCTGCAGTCCTTGCTGCAAGGCAGGACAGCAGTTGCAAGCATTGGAAATGTCGAAAGAACACGAGTAGTTCAAGCTGGATGTCCACAGGGAGGAGTCCTTTCTCCTTTTCTGTGGAACTGTCTAGTAGATGAGCTACTTGAAGAATTAAAATCGAAAGCATCACATGCTTTCTCCCAAGCCTTTGCGGATGACATAGCAGTTGGCCAACGAGGAATCGACCTCCCAACCATTTGCTGTCAGACCCAGAGAGCGCTGAACATCATGTCTGGCTGGTGTGACAAAGTAGGTTTGTCCATCAATCCCCAGAAAACAGAAGTGATCCTTTTCACTTTAAAGAAGAAAAGTATCCCCATCGTACTTACTCTCAAAGGTGTAAGCCTCGAGAAGAGCACGCACGTGCGCTATCTGGGGATATACCTAGACGAAAAACTTAACTGGACTCACCACTGCAGGTTGAAGTCCAACAAAATGAAAACTGCTCTAATGCAATGCAAAAGAGCAGTAGGTTGTAAATGGGGCACAAGCCCATACTATATGAAGTGGATCTATACTGCAGTGATAAGGCCGGCGCTCCTCTACGGAGTGATGTGCTGGCTCCCTGCAATCAGTAAAAAGAACTGCTTAAAACATTTATACAGTGTTCAACGCCTAGGCTTGTTGCTGACGTCGGGGGTTATGCGCTCGGTACCTACCGCTGCGCTTGAATGCCTTCTCGATGTCTTGCCAATTAAGGTCTATGCAGAGAGCCTTGCTCTAAACACCATGCATAGGCTCAAAAACAATGACTGCTGGTCGGGACGGTCGCTAAGGGGTAACCTAAAGCGACCAACTCATACAGGGTTAGTTGAGGACTTGGGAGATGCACTTCCTGCCCTTAGCTTTCCCTGTGACTTTCAAAAAAACAGACCTCTAAAGCAACTAAACTTTGAGGTTAACATTAAACTAAGAGAGCAATGGGAAGAAGACGGGGAGCCGGCCTCTTGCGGAAACAGTGTAGCGTGTTACACTGATGGCTCCCGTCACAATAAAAGAACAGGGTGTGCCTTCGTTATTTACTACGAAGGCGAAAGATGGGAAGAAAAGATCCCACTCGGATCCCATACCTCCATTTTCCAAGCAGAAGTGCTCGCAATAAGCAGGGCCGCGTCGACCATGTCAGCAGCTTGGGAAGGAGGAAAGCAAATTAACATATATTCTGACAGTTTAAGTGCCATCGAAGCTCTTAGGAGTCTCTGGCACATGACTAATCTTGTTAGAGAATGCCTGGAGAATTTAATTATTCTCGGCTCTTCTCACAATGTAAAACTTATCTGGATCCCTGCTCATGCAGGCTTCTATGGTAATGAAGAGGCTGATACCTTAGCCAAGGAGGCAGCTTCTGACATAGCAATTGGTCCTGAACCAATACTGCCAGTATCAAAAGCGTTGATACTCTCAGCCATTCTAGAATGGGCATCAAAAAAACATGAGACTTATTGGCGCCAGGCCAGCTGCAGAGCTACCAAGGCGCTAATAAATCTCCCATCAACAAATGTTTGGAAGAAATGTCTCTCCTGGTGCAAGCGCTCCAAGTTGAGAGATTTTATCCATATTATTACAGGGCACTCTTATCTGCAAGCTCATCTTTTTAAGATTCGAGCTGTAGAGTCGGAGCTATGCCCTCATTGCCAAAATGGGCCAGAAACCAGTCTCCACTTCCTAGGAAGTTGTGACAGGTTCACGCTGGATCGTTTCCGTATCCTGGGTGCAGCAGTACTCAGTGAAGAAGAGATCAAGCAAACCACCCCAACCAGTATTCTACATTATATTAGAAGCACTGGCCGGCTTAACCTGGGCCGTACGGGGGGATCACAGGTTTAAAATAATCATGAGAATGAATGTAAAGGGTGTGCATGCAATAATCCTATGTATGGATTCAGCGTCTGGGTGCTTAGATCATAAATATCTAAGTTATCCAGCCCTAAATATACAACATACAAGCATTATTCGTCTGTTTCGTATAAAAATAGAATGTTCCCAGTCAAAATCTTGTTTTTCGTTTTGTTATACATACTATGTCTTATGTAGATTTGTAGTATGAGTAAATTTTTAATTATGAAACTATAATGCTGTATCAGAAAGAGGCTGAATTTATTAACTCATCATGAACTTTTTAAAAGCCCGGCCAGCCTTTAGGAATGCTCCTACTGATCTATACAACGGGATGTATTTTAATTCATAAAGTGGCAAAATGTGCCACGGAAACATACCGGGTAAACAAAAAACCAACTTAGGTTTGTAATTCATCTTCATATTCGATTTTCAAAAAATGCAAACTGGCATTAAGAATTGTATTTACAGTTCAAGGTAAGCATTATTACAGGATCCACACCATTGCTGATTCCCAGGTCAACTGAAAACATGTCGAAGAAAATAAAATTTTCTCTGCAAATTTTTGGTCTCTGCATTATTATTAATTTTAGCTGTCATTGATATCCGCAAAATTGTAGTCTGGAAATTATCTAGCTTTCGACTTTATGTCCACGATGCATTCAGTATTGCAGTGTGATGAATTAGTCCATGCCACATTACAGCAATCTATAAGTATGTACATATTATTTAAATACAAAGCTTTAATTATTATTATTATTATTATTATTATTATTATTTAACTTCAAACAAACATGAAAATGTATACACAATTAATGTAATTCTAAACTATTTTTATGTACAAATGATCTAGTTTCAATTTTAAGATTTATTGTCAAAGTTTAATTGCAAGATTACGCAAGGTATAATTTATTATCCTGGATTCGTGCAATGAATCCAAAAATTAAAAACTTCCAGCATGTTGATCTGGCTTTTTGCTAAAAACAATAAATTTGCAAGTGCAAATTCAGTACTGGTTATGAACATAAGGTCAAGCAGAATACAAATTTGTTTTCCTCAGTATTTGAATCACAATTCGAATCCCACACAGTAATTAAAAGACATGTATTGATATCAGTAGACTCGTTAGTGTGACCACTGGTAGGAATTATTGACACCAGGCATTAATATATAGCAAACTTATTGATGCAGCACCTTCAATATGTTGTATTGTAAATTGTACACAACACCACGCAATTAATACGTACAAAAACTGCCAAGAGTTTTTTGCATGCGCAAAAGTACTCAATACACTGAACTGAGCAGTAGATGCACATATTTTTTGTAGATTTGGTCGAAAGTATACCAAAGCGTGCCAGTTTTAGCAAGTAAAATGTGACCATATGACCGCACCCAAAATATGAATACCGTATAGATATAATAAATAGACCTCGTTACATTTAAATACCATAAAGTACAAAAAAACAATCTGCTCATATAATTTTCATTTTAATGCAAAGACCAGAATATCTAGAAGCTAACAACATTTTTTTGCAACTTGACTAAAAATTCCAACAAAGTGTTGAAGCAAGAATACCAAATAATGTAATTCAATAATTACGTTTTCCTGTTCTACATATACGTATGTATATTGTATTAATAATATAGATCGAATTGGAAATTTCGTGAGCAAAGTAAACTTATACAACTTCAAATCTTTTGTCGAATCGTACGAAAATAACTAACAAAAATGAAAAGATTAAAATATGAATTGTGCCTAAAAAGATTTGGACAACCATCGCATTTAAAAAATCACGTGTTAACATTTCACGAAAGTAAAAGACCTCTCAAGTGTCAGTTCTGTCCAAAAACGTTCAAAAGTAAAAGCAATGTGAACCATCATATTAAGTCTTGCCACTACAGGATCAATTATCCATGTGAAATCTGTGGGAAAAAATTAAGCTCAAAAAGTATACTTAAGTCACATATTGACACGGTTTATAATAAACTAAAAGCGTTTCCTAGCTCTCAGTGCACTAAAGCTTTTACTCAAAACACTGCTTGGAAGACCATCTTAATGTGAAACATAGTTTAGATAAACAGCAATATTATTGCAAGTTTTTTAGTAAAGTGTTTTTAAGTAAACAATATTTAACGACTCACGTTAATCAAGTTCACATTCGAACCAGGCCAGCTCATTGTTCATTGTGTCCCAAAGCCTTCTTCACAAAACAACATCTACAAAATCATTTATTGACTCATTTAGAAAAGAAGACACGTTTAAAATGCAATAAGTGTGAAACAGTTTTCATCAGAAAGGTTGCTCTCCGTTATCACATGAAAACAAATCATTATTTCCTTGAACATGTGACCTGTTTATTTTGTAATAATATTTGTACGTCAAAACAAGCCATAAACGATCACATCCTTCGACACGTCCAAGAAAAATGGTTTGAATGCGACTTGTGTGACAAGCAATGTATAACTTCAACGGAAAAATTCATACACATGCGATTACATATTGGAGAGAAATCCTTCAAGTGTGAAACTTACAGTCTTTATTTTCGAAGTAAAACCGACTTTGATAGACACAACCAGAGACATCTGATTGACAAGCGACATTTGTGTGTATTTTGTGGAAAGTGGTTTAATGATAAATTTTACCTTTGGAACCATATTGCTGGAAAGATTGGAGAGAAATCATTCGAATGTACAATTTGTCAAAAGTTGTTTGCGACCCAAACGCTATTAAAAGCCCATCTGAGAGTCACTCATCAACCTGGCAGATATAAATGTGACAAATGTGAGACAGTTTACAAGAGTTCTACCAAATTAAAGTTGCATTTGAAAAAGTTTCATGTTTCATTTAAGAACTTGAAGGCTTACAAGATGCGTCTTATTCCTACAGACGTATATATTATGTTGATAAAATTACAATTTTGGGAAAGCGTCGATTCGGTCATTTCTTCAGTTTCAGCTACTGATGATATTTATCGTGTAAACTATAAAAATACAAAACTTTTAAGACTGTATACTAATACATTGCAACAAAGAAGCTTTTTGTTTTTATCGACAACCGGTACAAAACATATGAGCATTGCACTGCAAGATTCAACAAGCAAATCTTTAAGGCCAAGAAATAACATACTTCATCTCATCTGCATGCAATATATTGCAGTGACAATTAGTGATACCACGTATTTCAATGTTTAAAAGCACCTCGTTATGTAAAACAATTATCACACAAGCAAACTTACTGTGCAAAAAAACATCTTGTGTCTTGTACATCTTGTGTTGTTTTGGGAAGTGTAGCGTATAAACAATCAGCTGACATAAAAAT
>JAQFXM010001125.1:0-36032 GCA_034693345.1 Entomobrya multifasciata | reverse complement strand
GATGCAAAGAAAAACGCGATACGTATACATACATTCATCTACGTACCTATTTTCATGACTTGTCATGACTTGTTGTAGATATGGTGGTGGGGATTGGCTGTGATTTTTACTTGAAGCAAAATAGGTTGGTGGATGGACGGATGGATGATGTGTTTTGGTTTGAGAATGATGGCGATGAGCTGAAAAAAATATAAAATAAAGGTGGGTTGGGTGATCATGATCATCGCTTGCTTAAGATTGAGAGAGAGAGGAAGGGATGCGATGATTACACCAGAAAAACTACGATTACTATTATTATTATTACCATTTTACCTCACAATCCTCCGAGGAAACGTCCAATCATGTTTGGTTGGTGTGGTGGTGGTGATGAGCATGAAAATTTTCATTTTTGTGTGCAATACACACATGCATCTTTGACTATATGATATGATGATTATTGAGGATGATGATACCAGGTATCAACGCAAAAGTAAAGCTTGAACATAATAAAAAATGGTATTTTTCATGCATGTATATATTTTTCTGATTTGAAACTTTTTTTTTGAGCAAAGACTTATCAGGCGGACAGGTGATCCAGCCTTTTTGATTTTTTATAAAAAAGGAAGATGATAATACCATCACCATTACCATGTATACTACATAGTTTTGAGAAACACCTCAGAACATATTTTTTATCAGAAAAAATATTTCTACTCCCACCAGCAATATATATGGGTTTTCTAAGAGAAATGAATACATACTTGGTATGCATATAGCCATATTATTCAAGTTCGAATGAAATGGTGGGATCAAAAGTTTTTTTTCATTGAGAGATTCTCAGAGAGGGAGAGAGAAAGAGAGATGGCCAATTATCGTGATTATCAACATGACCGTCATTTTCATCATCATTTTTTATGAAAAAACGCATGCAAGAAAAAATATGTACAAGAGTTATGTTTAAAGTATGTAAGGTGGTCAAATATTTTTTTGTTATCGGTTTGTGAATAGGTTTATCGGTTTATGGGTTTCTAATACGTAGAGCAAGTATACAAATAATAATAGTCATGATAATCACTAAGTTGGAAAGGTCACCTATCGACACGATTGACGATGATTGTTGATCATGATGATGATCATCCTCACTATCACCACCACCGCTGATTATGCAAGTGGTCGTGTGTGTTGCTGTGTGGCATGGCATGCCATGGCGAAGGAAGGCCATTGCATGGCATGGCATATCAAGACGGGGAAAAGAATGAAAGAAAAAAAATGGATAAATATATTGCGTTATATTTTTTTCAGCATTTGATTTTTTGGTTTTGGGAAAATAATAAAAAGGAAAGGATGGTTAGAGTGAGATGGGCACAGAGAGAATTATTGCTGTTATTATTATTCTTGTATCTGCCTTCTCCTCAGGTCTTCGTCAGTCCGTCATTGTGTTGTCTGTGTGCTGGTGGTCAATGGATAATGGATGATGTTAGATGCGGAGAGAGAGAGATTATCATTCTGAGGATGGTGAGGTGGTGGTGGTGGCTCTCTGTGTGTGGAACAAGTGCAAAGAACCTTTCTCACGCCCTGTTAGACTCTCTATCTCTGACTCTCTCATGAAACGAACAGCAATATAGTTTACCTTAAACATGTTCATTTTGTGCTGAATACAAAATGTATGTATTTCTCTTGTCCACGTACACAACAAAAACAACAACACCAATGCATTTTTATTTTCTCAAGAGGATCAGTAAGAATACGATCTCATTGTTTCCTTTTTGTTCACTAAAAGCAATAATTACTATTAAACCTGTGGTGATGATGATGATGAGGAGGATAACCACGCCAAAACATTGAATAACCCTTTCATTGTACAAGGTTTGGCCGTGGCGATGGATTTGTATTGTTTATTGTACAGAAAAGGGGAGTATTTTTAGGTAAAAATTCATATAACACCAAGTTATAAAGGAAGAGGATCATGTTGACCTGACTTTATGTAACTTTTAGTGTGTATAGCAGGACCACCTGATTATTAAACATTATTTTTTTTATTAAAAATTTTTCTATCCCAACGTAGTGAAATGATTGTAATCCCGACTTAAGGCTGGGATCATACTCTCTACGTCTAAGTTTGACTGACTTAATTCATGTCGTATTTCTGTCATCTGATGCTCTGCTTTTACAAACTGACAACTACACATGTTTGGTTGACATTTAGAAAATCCTTTTCTCATTACATCAGGATTACCTGTGTAGTCTTTTTATTCTGTCCATACGTTCTTTCGTCGTGGGTATGATATTGGCTTCTTCTGTCCAGCTTTGTACTTTTTTCTATATTCAATCCACACAAACAACAAAGAAGGACGGCTTTTTTTTACATTGTTTCATGGAAGCAACCAAGCATGTGGAATCTGATCTTGTCTTGTGTATAGAAAAGGAAAAACATTCGAAAAATTCCTAGATGCCTATCTGCAATTTAATCAGTTCCCTTTAAAGAAAACAAAATACTAGACTAAGTTTAGTTGGGATTTTGGGTTCAAAGGGTTATATAGATTCAATGATGAGACACTGATTATTATTGTACCTGTTTGTATGATCATCATCATCTCACGATAAATAAAAAAGGCTCAGCAGCAGCCTATTTTTCTTTCTTAATATTTTCCAATTTAAAGAATTTAAATAACGTTGGCGGATGAAATATTTAGAATGATGTTGGATTATTATCATGATCATCAACAAGAACCAAGTGAAATGAAGATGAAAGATAAAAATGAAAGACTTCATACTGTGTCCATTAAAGAGAAAAGAAGGAGATAGAGACCCTTTTTGTGTGATGTATTGTTTTCGGTTAAGTCCACACACAGCAGTGCGGCGGTGATACCATTATGCTATCATAATCATAATCGTGAAGCTTGTGTATGGCGTTTGTCGGCGGTTGTTATGGTGCGGCAGTTACCTGGTTTGTTCTGTTCTGAAAAGGGTTAAATGAAAAAAAGAAAGGAATAATCTGGTTTTACTTCATCTTTTTGTTTTGTTTCTATGTTAATTTAGGCATATAAACTTCGCTTTTGTTATTTACTAATATATTGTTAATGTGTAACATATTTAAGGGAATTATCTTTTCATAGTTATTGTTGAAATGAATTTGGAGGAAATGTTTGAAATTTTTGAAAGGTATTTTTATGACGGGAAAATATCTTTGACAACTCTTTACTTATTTGCCTGCTTGAATGACAAGTAAAAGTAGCCTGTTTCTCGAGCTAATGTGAATAGACGTAAATCTGATAAAAAACGATGAACGACGGTGGTGCATTGGTGCATTATGGTGGATGATGATGAACAAGATGACAATGGAAAGGAATAATAAGATGAAAAAAGGGGTAAAATAAATGGGAATCCAGGTGGAAACATGAGATTATACTTGAATTATTTTTGAGAGAGAGATCTTTTTGTGCAAAAAATATGATGACGAGACGACATGACGATGATGGCTCCACTACTGGTTTACAAGGTATACAGACAGAAACAGACACACAAACATACACATCACCATCATCATGTAAAGTATATTATAGTCAGTCAGTTGGATTTGACATGATGAAAAGTGAGCTCTGTCAATTTACTCTTTTTTTGGTAAAGAAGAAAATAAAAAGCATTTATATATATTTCTACCTCGGTAACTTTATAAAGAGATATGGCTATATATTTTGGTAGAAAGTTTGATTGATTGAAGTCCATTATCAAACAGTTGTGCTTGTGCGCCGCTGCCTGCTGCTACTTCTGCGGAACACTATATTATTATTGTTGTCATGGTGTTTTCCTGGTAATTTTACTGGAGAGAGACGGAGCAAAAAGGTTTTTCGGTTGGACATGTGGGGGTGGCTGGTTTTGATGATAGAGATGATTCTGATTCACCGAAACGAATTTGTTCGATTGGATAGAGGAGTGAAATGGATGAATGGATTAAGTAGCTGCATATTTTTTTGCTTGCTCATATAAATGTACATATGCAGACACGTTAATAGTCAGATTATGAACATTATGTACGCCTACGCAATATTATGTGTGTGATCATCCCATACTTCATGTGTTACTTTCATTTCTGTTAGAAAAGGGCAAAAAGTATTTGAATTAATATAAAAATAAAGTATTTTTGACAGCTTTCTCCTGTCAATTCATTCACTCATCCGATTCTTGTAACTAAACATTACGTGAATGTATGAAATGGTACATAGATTCTCTGACTCACTTTGCTTGCTTTTTCGGTCGAAAAATGAAATGATCAAATGGTGATGATGATAAACTCAGTGCGCATAAAAGGCATCATCCATTGATATATTATTAACCTGACTGATACATGTATAAAATATCTGACCATATGGCAAAATCTCAATGATGATTCATCCATTTAATCTGATCTATTCTTACGACACGTCATCACCATCATTTCCTCGTGGTACTTACTAGCTGTCAATTGAGAAAAAGTGGTCAATTTTTCGGTTGAAAAATAGAATTAAACTCATTTGAGTTAAGTTTAAAATTGATTGATGCAAAAAATATAATCCAATCCGAATCTTGTTATAGTCATGAATATAAATCACTATTTAATTTGCTGTGAAACACGAGAAACGAGAGGAAATAGAATTGTTTCGTTGTTGATTTTTTTTTACAAATAATTCAATTATTTTCCATTTTAAACAGATTCTGTTTATTTCCACTGCAACAAATAGGAAATCTGGGAATTTCAAGTTTAAATAGATTGTGAAGACCTTTTTAAGTTTAAAATAGGCAGTAAATTTAACCCTTTGAATATCAGCCCATTATTGTATTTTCATGGTGACAAGGGTGACTTGCACTCCAAAATTTAATCCACATTTTCAGGGAGAGACATAGAAAGAGGAAACAACAGGACATCAGACAAAAGTTTTTATTTCACAAGAAATTTCCAAGGAAGCCAAAATCAGACAAGAGACAAATAAAAACCGAATAAGATGTATGTGCGCGCAGTACAAGGGCCTCTACCTGTGTACAACCTGTAGGAAATGACTTGGGAACACTGACATTTCTTCTTTTCATTATTCAAAAAATACATTCAATATAAAAGCAGCAACATGGCATGATATACCAATTTTTAGAAAAGACAATTGTTCTGAAAACAAGAAACAAAAGGGAAAAAGCAACATGTCGTCTTTTTGTTTCAACATTCCCCACAAAAACATATGTAAAAAACAAAAGGGTTGAAGAAGTCGTAGGTATTTTTTATTGGGAGTGCAGCAAACAAAGTTGCTCTCTGGGAAAAAATAGAAAAGAATACAGGCCTACTTGTGTGTCGTCACGACAAGGTACAAAGATGACACAACAAATGCAGCAGTTCCTTTTTTCCATAAAAACTATTTAACAATTGATAATACACCACCACAAAATCTTCTTCCACTAAAATTTTTGCTTGTTTAATTCAAAAGAAAAAAAAGTTGCACGATCACTCGCAGACAAATAGCATTTCCCACAATAATTTCTACATTTCCCTTGTATTTCACATGTTAACCGTACATACAAAGTATAGAAACAAAAAAAGGAGAAGAATGGATGAATGAAATAATTCACTATCATCTCTACCATTTCAAATGGGAAGGGGTTAAATGACTGGTGTTAAATTTCTAACTGAAGCCATAATATAGAAATTACAATGGACATGAAGTAGGATTTAAATCGACAAGGTGTGAAAAAATATCCACAATTTCACGCTTTTTTTTAGAAACTGAGGAGGATGATGATGATGATGAGATAGTAATGGTAGCCAACTGTTGTATATAAATAATAAGTAATAACGAAAAAATATATAATAACGTTCATCATCCAACGCATCTCAACCCTTTCGCTCCACAAAATCTATTCACACTTTTGCTTGTATACTCATCTCAAATTACGTTTTCTTGTCCTCCTGTTTCATCATCAAAAAGATTTTTTTATGCCGAGAATCTATTTTTTTAAAGTTATGTTGCTTATTTGTAACATATGTGTGGTATGTAATATAACCCTTTTTTTGTCCTCCTAATGTGTCCAGGAATTATGGTTCATCACCTTGAAAATAGTAAAGAGTAAATATCCTGTTACTCGGGTCGGGAGTGGGGGAGGAAGCAAAAGGGTTAATTAAGTAGGTGACAAAAAACCTATTTAAGTGCACACATACTTTTCTCATTTTTATTTTATAACAAAAGAAATTGTAACAATATTCTTCCTGAAGTGAACAGACTACAAACGTGTAACATTTAATTGAAAGCGAGTGGCGTACAGTAAGAAAAAAAGAACGGCTTTTATCATAAAGAAAGTAGACTCATCAGGAGCAACAGGTGTGCTCCTGTTAACACCTCATCATAATCATCATCATCGTTGTCGTCGTCGCCATCATTGAAAAAAGCACTCCAAGTGGCCTTACAGCCTTACCCATTTTCTTTGTCTTGTTTTTCTCTTCTTTCACTGATAAAAATATATATTTTAGCGGACTAACTTTAACTTTGTACAACAGCACCACCACCGGCACACTTTGTGATACAATAGTAATAACAACAATCCAACTTATACAACTTTACTAGAAAAAATATTATTTAAAAAATGCATAATATTATTATCCTTTTCAAGAAAAAATGTAGATCGCATTGTCGGCTTGAATTGAAATAAACACATTTTTTCTCCATCAAAAAAATGCTGCTCATCTAAGATAATAATATTATGTAATGATCGGATCATACTCAATAGAAAAAAATACTAAAAACGTTGGCGGAACGGAATACATTTTTTTGTGCACCATCAACTTTAGTAGGTATATAATCCATTTCATCTACGTTTCCCTAGTTTGTATTCATTTTTTATTGCAACGATAAAAATGATTGGTTGCATTTTTCATTGAAGGAGGAGATAGATAGGTATTTAGTAGAAGGTATGCATGTTATTCTGGTTGAGTGAATGAAAACCCCTTTTACCGCACTTCAATTAACAACTCTTCAAGTCATACATTTTTTTATCATTTCACATTTTTTATTACTATTTGTATTTAGTACATTCATGCAAAAGACCGAAAAAATGGAAAGAAAAAAATCTGCTCTGGAGAATAAAAATAAAATAAGCGTTCAACAATGCTGAAATAATCACACAACAATAGAATACGCCCATAAATAAAGTATGAATTTCAACTGGAATCTTGCTCAGATCGTTATATTTCCTCGTTTCTACGTGTCAATAAATACTTTGTGTTTAAAATGTGTGAGCTAATCAGAACCACTTAAATCACACAAGAAATTGATTGCATTGTTATCACCTTTCTTTTGGCCTGTACTGATGATGTGTATTGCACTGTAATAATAATAATGAATGGACTGGACAGGTATTCATGTGTGCATTGCATAAAAATACGTGTCTGCAAAGTATCTACATAATTTATTCATTTTAGTGTGGTGCTGCTGCTGATACACAAAAATTGTTGTAAAGTGTCATTATTCACTGTCAATTTTGATTGGGTTGGTTGGAGTTTGTGTGAATCACTTTAACTGGAATGAGATGTGTGAGGGGATTATGAGAAATGCTAAAAGGAATTCGGATCCATGTACATTGTTGACTTGGCTTGACTTGTAAAGGACATGGAATGATAATTGAGTCAAGGGAAGAAGTAGAGAAGATGCGATATCCAGAAAGGAAAAAATCTATAATCTGCCGACTCTCTCAACTTGACTTAAAGACAACCCAGTGAGAAATCCTCAGGCTTTCATGGTATGTTGGTAGGAGAAGGAAGAGGAAAAGAGTAGAGCAGATGTGTTAACCCATTTCACTTTAGCGAGAGAGATGAGAGTGAAGACCAGTTCAGATGTAGCGTTTTTTTAGTGGTCAGGTCCATAAATTAGATTAGAGAAGGCAGGCAGCCACAAAGGGATAATGTGTCTGTGTGTTGTGCATCTTCAGCAGTATCACCATCATCGTTTTTGTGGAAGCGCATGAGCAGTCAAAGTCAAGTCAAAGGTTTTTTTCCAACTTGGTTTCTTGATTCCCTTGGGCACTTTATTCGACTTGGTTAGCTTAGTCAAACCCAGAAATTGTACTGAAAAAAGTATTGTCCGAAATGCTTGGAGTCCACTGAAATAATTAACTTTTCACCTTTTTTCCTTGTCGCGTTTACTTTCCTTCCCAATACAAAGTCATTATCAGAAAAATGCTTTTTGCACTTTTGTAATTGTTATGTAATCTTTTTCGAAACATTTCTGTTGGTATGTGTGACAACTAGAGAGTGATAAAGATCACTTATTAGATAATTGTCTTACGATATGGGATCATGACAAGAGGGGAATATGATATGACTTTATGATTTGGTTTTTGTCTATATTTTTTGGGTCACCCATGCACATTGTCTGTTCAGCAGAAGAGTTCATCATCATCAACAGGAATGTCCCATGTCCGTTGTCCTCCCTCGTCTGCAATAAAAATACATGCATAACTCGATATGCACTTTAGGGCTACGCACAGTGCCAGTCCAAAAAAATAACAACGACATTATACCTCCTACAAAAAGGTCTCTCAGATAACAAGGGACCCTTTAACTTTGCCCTGTCCCGTGTACTCACTGAGTTTTATAGCAGTCAACAAAGTCATAAAAGTCTTAAAATAATATCAGCATTCAAACCTAAACCACTACACACTAACAAATCATTTGCATCAGTAGAAAAAAATCAATAAATTAAACAATACGCTCTGTTCTGTCCTCTTGGTCGTCGTAATATTCTATTTAACTTTTCTCACAGCACAGTGCCCTATATATAATCCATTTCTACATTTATATAACATCTCTTCGTTCGTTCTTCAACTTTATGTCTTTTTTATAGCTTTCAAAATGTTCCTCAATTTTTTTTAAAGGTAAAGTTTCTTGTCGTTGTCATAAAGTCCCGCATAATGTGATAATCCATAAAACAATTGAAAAAGTGAGTAAATCGTAGAGTAACGTATATGTGACAGCACAATCATCACATCATATCAGCCTCAAGCCATTTTCCAACAATCACTGTACTATACTTTCAACAATCAGCATAATATCAGCATAACTGACATCGACATCCTTGCAAGCTCTGCTGTTCTCAGTCTGTCGTCTCTTTTTTTCTCCTTCATCTTCATCTCGTCCATTGAGAAACACAGCTAGAAAGACGAAGATGAGATGATCCTGTTCTTATCACCAATAATCATTTTATATTGACCATACCATGGTATTATTGCATCATCTCCTTAATCGCATCATCCATTCCCTCTTGACTTTACCAACATTATCTGCTGATTATTAAATGGGACAAAATGTGTTTCTTTTTTTCGCGTCTTCGTTTTTTTGAATACCCAATGCACTGTCCCACTTCACCTTTACGACTTTGTTCTCTCTGTTCTCTTGACCAATTTGGTTTAATATTCATAAAATATTATTATCATGCATGACTTTGCTATGTTGTAGATAAAAATGAGTTGAAAACAATGCGTCGTCATCATTGCCATTTTTGCCCCGATACAACAAAAAATTCCAATCAAAATCTACCTTTTTCCCTTTACTGCAAGATAATACCTTCCCCAAAATAATAAGCTCATTATTATTAGCAGTAATCATAATGGAGAGAGAGAGTGTGTGTGTGTCTATATATTTGGTGTAGAGCAAAGAAGAAGAATGTACAACAAAAGGTTTATTCTTATTGATTGGATATTATCAACTAAAGCTTTGTACTTTTTTTTACCTTAAGCTTAAAAGTCTAGTTGGTATTATCTTTCGTTGTTCGAAGGAGAAAACAATGGACAATTATTAGCATGTTCACAACAACAACAGATCGAATAATATCATCGTATTATTGACTTGGTACACTTTTTTGGCCGTAGTGCCAACCATACCATAAGGCTAATGACGATGAGCGTGAGATTACAATCAACATCACCACCACCGAAAAATATCTATAATAATAATGTTGACGATAATGATAAGTACGTCACATCATCACACAAAAATATTGTACATTGCAGTCGCAGTGCACTTTTATTTCCTTTTGGTTGTCGCCTGCAAAAAAATAAATGCTGTAAGTCAGGTGCTTGTGGTGGTGGTGACGGTGAAAATGTGAATGTAAAACGTAACATACATATCAGCATCTTCGTCATAGTCTCGGTTTCAATTTTTTTTATTACCATCACAAACGTCATCATTATTACTTGGCGTTGCAATGCATCGCATCATTATGCAATTGTAATACTTTTCTTACAAAAAGTGTTATATGTGATGCATTAGCCAGCATATGGTATCATATATGCAAAGGGCGGTGCTAATTGCCAAGAATATGTGGAAGAGAGCCTCAAGGGTTTCAACTGTAGTTTTTTATATTTTATTTTGTCTTTGTGGTTGTCATAGTCATGCCGATGAAGATGGTACTGTTGAAATAAAACAATGATACGAAAATTAGTATGTCTTGGGGGGATTTATTTTTTGATTCTTTCATCTTTCGTGAAAAAAAGAATAATTATAAGTAGATATTCTTTTCGGTGAAGAAGGTATCATATAGCAATAGAGGTTGACATTCAAAGAAAAATAATTTCTTCTCAACAACTTTTTGGTATTCTTAGATTCATATCCAAGTTTTTTTTCACTTCTTATTGTTATACTATGTGGATAATATTGGCAAGTTACATTTTTTCAGCAATAATTCATTCAAGTAAAAAAAATTCAATTTGGTACGCATATCCATTCTCTTCTCCTAAGTTGTATGGTGAGAATAAGAAGAAGAGTTGAGTTCCATTGCATGGCATGCCTAATCTGATTATTTATTGTTTGAGAATATTTTAATAATAATATTATTATTATGTACACAAGCATGTTTCGAAGAAACAAGTGATATGGAGAATAAGAAGAAGGCCAAGACATGCAAATGACCAAGGCTAAGAGAAAAGATGATGAAATGAGAATTTGAAACTAAGAGAATTAGCAAGAGAGAGAAAGAGTTAAGTTTGGATTTGAGTAATGCACCTAGTCCTGTCATAAATCAAGAGTGTGTGTGGAGTAGAAGAGCACATAGTTTTTTTCAAAAGAATAGGAGAAAAGATTGGGAATGATGATAAAATGGGAATTGAGTGGTGGTGGTGGTATGGTATATGGTGTAGTGGTAGACCAAAGTGTAAATGAAGTAGAAGAAAAAGATGATAGGTGAGTAAAATGTGAAGGGACATACATTTCACTACAAAAAATCCACAAGTGGAATATATAGTAACTTAACTGGTTGCATAACAAAAAAGAAGAAGTAAAAGCTTCGAGTGCGAATTGTATAATGTTGGGTCGGTCGTCGCGGTGATCATCATTCTGACCATTCAGTATAGCACCTTTAAATATTTTTTTACTGATAATAGATAAGCAAGTTTTCATAATCATATTCTTTTTTGCTTACCCTTTATAACACTACTATACTACCTAAATATTCAACTTAAACATCATATCATCACCAAACAGACCAGACTGCCTCGCCCTCTTGGTAAAATCCGTGCTGCTCATCTTCTTTTTATGAAAAGCCTGCCCTTGGCGTCAGTCGTCTTCCCAGAGTACCTACCAGACTGCTTATCATCATCAGCATTACCACCAACTACAGAGAGATATCCTATCTAAAGTGTTGGCTATACACTAATAATATTTTTATTCTACTACACATGATCATCATTTTCACTTGTAATCATTTCTCTCTATCATATTTTTTCTCATCTTGCAAGGCAAGAGGAGATAGAGAGAGAGGAAAAAAGTGCAGGTGATCAAGTAATCATCAAGATCGTCATAAGAAAATGATATAATGACGCCGCACACACTACATACCTAATAATAATCTTATGCGCAAACATACATGATCAACAGGTGAATATACACATTAATAGTTGGTATGTGTAAAAAATATATCCGTGATCTCTGATGAAGCAAAATGTTGATGACTATGATGATAAGGATGATATAGCAACACCTCCCATTTAACGCTGCATTTCTCATTCCGTTGCATCCATCTTCTTGTACAATTGCATGTTCATCATCAACATGATCTACATAATAATCAACTTCATCATTACTATAAAAAATTACAAGATAAATTTGACCGTTGTCATATAGCAATGCAATTATAATTATGATTGAAATATAATTTATATATGTGTGTGCGTTACGTTTATGTTTTTGGCCTAATGGCTTCTTGAGTGTCAAGTCAACATATCTAAAAAGAAAAAAATGCTAACTACAGTAGCCTGTTGCTTTCTTTGTGACTGGTGAGCATAACAAGCCATTCCTCTTTTTTTATGGTTCTCCTGCTGTTGGGTTCCACTACTTAGCAAAAAGCAGTGTAGCTACTATAATGATAATTTATTATTATAAATACTCGACTTGAGTGAATGGAGAAGTTCAAGTATACATACAATACACGCATGTATACAATTTTTTTCCTTTCCATCAACTCCGCCAAACCAACTTTTAATGAAACTCTGAAATGAGAGAATAGGTTAACCTTTCATATTCATCAGAGTCCAGTCGAGTCACACTACTTTGACTCCTAACTTTTTTTCGCCTGCTTCTCTAATGCCGCTGCTGAGGAAATGCCGGTCATAAATTTTGTGTGTACACACATCCAGAAAACCAACTTAAAAAAATTCCCATCAGCCATAATGACAGAAGTGGCCACAATCAGCATAGTAGGTACTCTCTCTCTCTCTCTAAACACTCAACGATAAAGGGTTATTTCATTTGAGCAAAAAGTGAGAAGTGTTGAGGCGGGTCCAGAAATATTTCCAAGTCAAGTCAAGTCACCCTTTGCATTTATCCATGAAAATGTAAGCACGCAAGCAATAATCAAACCAACCAACCAACCACATTATTTCACAGGTTTTTTAATGATCATCATCATTATGATTTTTATTATTGTACTATTGCCATTATTATTAGTAGTATATTACATTATTATCGTTTTTCTGCACATTACTACACTTCAGCAATATAGTTTTTAGCTTCAATTTTTTTGACTCATGTCCATCTAAGCCCGGCTGTTGCTCAGTTTTGTTTTGTACCTACATTTTGTGTCCTCAAGGAATATCTTCATTTTTTCGTATACTTTAGAAAGACTGACTGTGTGGAGGACGGGAGAAAAAAAAGTCCAAAAGATGATGATCATCATTATTTTTCTTATTATGATCATTGCATATAATAATAATCGTTCTCATCGTCGTCATCATCATCAAACTTCATCTCTTGACTTGCGGAGATGATGAGGCACTTGATGTCGGGGCGTGCATTTCTCAAAACGCTGTAAAAGCTTTTTTACATACTTTACTCTCTCAGATATATTATGTCTCGAAGGCTCTTCTTTCTCTTTTGCGCTCCTCCTTTGCATTTTTATTTTATTGTTATTATTTTGCACAATGTTCTAAACTGTGTGTGTGTGCAATATACACAGATAAAAACACACACAAAAATTCTCGTCTTCTGCTGGTGGTGGTGGTGATAGTGGTGTTTTTCTTGCTGTTGATATGCCCATTCCTGGCAAAATACTTTAACTTTTTTTTACTCTCGTCACCAAACAACATCATCGTCTTATGATCACCGCCGGTTTTGGTTTATGCATGCATCTGTCTTCTTGTTGACTTGACTTTGGTTTGTGCATTGCAGCAGCAGGAGCAGCAAGCAAGAAAAAAATATTTATAATAAAATGCAAGTAAGCAGCCTACACTTCTTACAAGAAGACAAGTCAAGTCTGGCCTGTGGTGGTGGTGGTGATGGTTTTGTGATAATATCACACACACATGGCTATTATGATATGATATGATAGTATGATCTGATGATGATGCTGAGAATTTTTTTCCAAGCACACACACACACAGATATACATATGTACACATTTTATTTGCCTGTGAAATGAACAGAAAGAAAAAAAAATTGGAAAAAGGATTAAACAAGTTTGCAAAAATCCCTTGAAGGCTTTCATGAATGTTTTTTTCTTTTCTGCAGAAGAGCAAAGCGCTTTTCTTGATGTTTCCATTTTTTCTCCACAAATAATGTGTACTCTGCTCTCTCTGTTCTCCTCCATCACCGCCGGCTGTTGACATGACAGGTACCAATAAGCAAAGCATAGCAAAATAGCAGCAGCAACTACAAGAAATGCAATATAAGCAGCAGCCATATTAAGAGCAGTTTTTTAGTAGGATGCCATGGCATTAGCATATTTTCAAGATGATAACGAAAAAAAAAACTTTTTATATGACGTTCCCAATCTACCAAGTTACAAGAATACTTGCCTTATAGCCAAGTATTCAGCTTTTCACTGGAATTTTCCCTTTTTTATTTTATGGGTTTGCCATTCCCACAACCACCATTCGCCATGATGGTGGTGGTGGTTGCAGTGCAGTGCACAGCTTTTGACCTGCCACATAAATTACTTATTTTCTGCTTCCCTTCTTAACGAAAAATGTTGACTGAAATGATGATAGGCTAACCACTATCACACCACCAGCAACGTTTTTCCTTGCCACTACTGCTGTGAAATCATGTAATGAGAAATTGCCTTGATTTGATGATCACTCTCTTTTTAATTTACAAACATGCAGCAAAATGTAGTCTCTTGAGTATTGGAATTGCCAATAGAGAAATTGTTTTTGACAGAATACTTTGTTTAGCAACAATTTTATCCTTATCGTCATTATCATATCAA
The DNA here is from genome assembly GCA_034693345.1 of Entomobrya multifasciata. Lineage (NCBI taxonomy): Eukaryota > Metazoa > Arthropoda > Collembola > Entomobryomorpha > Entomobryidae > Entomobrya > Entomobrya multifasciata. The sequence goes on along the minus strand of JAQFXM010001125.1, from coordinate 21,345 downwards.
AAGCATATTATGTATCTTGTTGATGATGAGCGCCCATTGACCTGGCTCTCTTTTTTGCTTTCTAGTGTTGTCAGTTTCAGTTGTCATATGGCTTGCTTAAAAGTAAGGTATTTGGACATGAATAAAAATGTGACAAGAGGAATGAGGATAATTGTCATGTCAGTTGACATAATTTCCTTACCCTTTATCATCCATCATCATATACACTGTCATCATCATCGTCATGCTATTTTTGCTAAACAATAACAAAATCAAATCACAAACAATCAGGAAACGAAATATCCGTCTATGTTGCATACTTTTCTTTTTCTCTTGCAAGTGGTAATACGGTGTGGTGAGGTTTCCCCGGTCAGCACCGCACCGCCATGCCAGAAAGGCCGCAAAGGAATTCATTCATCAAAATTGTTAATGTGACATTTGACAATGACGACAAGACTGGTAACATTTTCTTCGTCTCATCGTCATCCACGTTGTAAATGAGAATCATTTGGTTTTGCATAGTCATTTAAAGTGCCATTGTCACAGAAGAGCAAGAAGTATCATGACATGATCATCATCATCATTGTCATCGTCATAAGCTACAATGATTATTATTGTGATGATGACAAGCTACGTTTTCTGCTACTTGATAAACTGATCCCAGTAAAAAGGAATGCTCCTCAGGTGACAAGTATGACACGACATTCAAAAAGAAATACTGCAAAAAATATGTAGTATTTTTTTAGCTTGAACCTTTTTACAAAACTTAACCAAGCCATCTACCACCCCCGCCGGTGTGATGGGGAGTGGGGTGGTTTTTTTAGTTAAGGAAAAATCCAAATGTCCACTGGTCTTTTCTAGAAATTCGCCTGCTGAGTTGAGTAGCAAGAGAAATACAACCAAGTATTTTCTCTGTGGGAAAAAAATACATGATTGAGCTTTGCGCCATGTCATGAGTTGAGTCATGTGTCATACGGAGGAGTGTAGATCTATTGGAATTTTATTTTTATAGGAATTAAATGACTTTGACAATTTTCGCTGACTTGAATTGACTTGACTGTTCCATATACCTTTTCCATTTTCCTTAAACTTCATTGTATCTTGCGTAATCATCATCATCGCTTATCTCTTTTCCCGTCACAGTCACGACTTAATTTTTTTTCTATCTCATCATCATAATCATCATGACTCGAGATGATGATGAGAATAGGACAGCGCGTGATTTACAGAAAAAAATGGATCACCGTCTTTATAAATGAACAAGAAAAATTATTGTTAATCTTAAAAAATGAGATGTTAAAAATAATAATGATAGCTTTGTAGTGATTTCTAATGGTTTATTTTTTGTCTTGTGATGTTACAGATTCCGAATAGACAATACAGATCACATAATTGATGTGAATCGGGATAATCTACCGTACGATCAAGTTAACATCATTTGTCCCGTCTACCAACCTGGGACAAAGGAGGAAGATGCAGAGAAATACATCATCTACAACGTGAGTGCTAAATACATTTCTTTTTTTCATTACGCTTCTTTTTTGCTCGTGCTTACCTGAATGCAAACGCTAACGCATTAAAGCATATTTTATTGCTGTGTTCATCATCTTCACTTGAAAACTTTTTAAAAATAAGAAGTGAAAGGGGTACTGTAACACGGTATGACTTTTGAATAAAAAGTGAATTAAGAATTATTGTCGTACTAAAAATATAAATGACTTTTTTTTTTTACTTTGACGATGATGAGATTATCAATGCATGTGACAAGTCACTAAAAAGTCTCAGTCTCCATCTCATCTTGAGAGAGTGAACATATTTATTTCATTGTAAACAAAAATTAAGAGGTACATTCCTGTCTGCCTACCTTACCTTTTTACCTGGTAGAATGCAAATTGACAATAGCAATAAAAAGAAGATGAGATGCATATCAAGTTGAAAAGCAATTGAGTCAACTAACAAATAAATATATTTAATTTTTTACTGGTGGCTATAAATAAAGGAGATACATGCATGCAAGGCATTTATGGATTTAAATAATAAATTTGATGGTGGTGGTGGTATGGCAGTAAGAGAGTGGTGATCATATATACCAATCGAACAATAAAAAGAAATTCCTGATGCATGTCAGGCAGTCAGAATCACAAGTCAAGTTATTTCAGACAGAAGGAATGATCATCCCGAATGAGTCATTTCGTGCCAATTTGTTACAAGCTAAAATAAAAAATGGCTTTATTCACACGTAAGTCAACAACACATATTTGTTTTCTGAGTCAGTAGTCAACTCAAAGTCACCTTTTCGTATTCCATTTACTATGTTCATCCTTTTTTAGTCTATTACACATACACTTCTTGTAAAGTAGGAAAAAATAAACTGTTTTAAAAATAAACTTTAGTGCGTATTTCATGCATTCGAATTCCTGGAACAAAGCGAAAAAAAGTTTTGTTTTTTCTTTCAATATTATTTTATTTATAAAACTGGCTTTTTCGTTGGTTGAAAAAAGAAACCCGGAAAAAGTTGCCCTTTTGCAGCTTATTTCTCTAAATATTTTTGTATTCTCGCTACCAAGCAACTAAAATAATACCAAGAGCTTCACCACCACACCCACATTGTATCACTTTTAGCCTTTTCTCTTTGTATATATTTATCCAAAAAAGCAGCCATTTATTTAGCATCACCAACCACACCACCACCACCACCCACCACTTTGGTATGAATTGTGTGAGAGTGTGGTTGACTTGGCTTCTTTTGTTATTATTATTGTTGCACACACACACATTTTTCACCCGCATCCACCAGGTAAAAGCTGAAAAGTAAAGTGAGTCTAAATAGAATGCCATTTGATGCAAGGAGAAGTAGACAAGGCAGGGGAAGAAAATAAGTAAACATCTCTAAAGTGACTTGTCTTGTCGTTGTGTCATCATCACCCCCACCACCTCCATCACAGATTCCTATACCTTTTGCCTCTATTCTAAAGAGACACTTCTCATTTTCTCCGCATCCTCACTTCTCACACTGCACCTTGAGAACTTGAAATTGAAATACAAAAGTAGCAATAATGTAATATGAACAGCAGTGGCGGTGGTGGTGCCATAGCACTTTCTTTTCTTTTTCTCCAGGTGCAGGAGTATCATTTTACTTTGCCTTCTTTCTTTCTTTTTTCCCTTTTTTTCTCCATCAACTTTTGCTACTGCTGTTATTATTGTAAGTTGTGTGTGTGGTGGAAGTGGCAGGAGAGAGAGAGGAGCAACTTTTCACTTTACTTATTCCATCAACATCATCATTGTCATCCTTGTATGTAACGCAACGCAACGCTTTGCAACGCACTTCATTCACAGTCAGTCGTCAGTCAAGTTGTTGATATTTTCCTATTGCTTTGATAATGGCAACCGTGAAACGAGATGATGATGGAGAAGAAAATGTGTTCAGCAGGTTTTTTTCGTGTTGTTGTTGGTTGCCTAAGTACTTTGAAAACAGATAATCCAGTTGAGTGGAGGATGGCGGCGGTACATGAAAAAGGGAATTTATTTCTGGAGAAAATAACAAAAATAAACTCCTTAACTTTATCATTTTTTTTAAAGAAAACTTTTAGCAAAAAAATTGGAATTTTTACTTCCATGTCAGTTTATTTCTTTTCTTACCAGTGTTTTGGCAAGGGCTGTATTTTTATTGATTGATGATGACAGGAATTTCTTTTATGTCTGTGTGTCTGTAAAAAGTATTACTTATTTTTTTACATGGTAACATCATAGCAAACTTTGATTTTTTTTCTTATAAAACAAACCATTTAATTTATATTAGGCTGTCGTGGCTTTTTTTGCTACATTTTATTGTTGACTGATGAGAAGCAATAAGTAACCGATAAATTGCTCTGCCACGAAAACTAACAACAAAGGCAACATACAAAAAACATAGTACTTATTCATTCATCAATACATACGCACAAATTCCGAAAGTGCATCACACCTCAACAAAAAAAAATATATAGCAAAGGGTGAAGAACAATAGCAATAGATTTATAACTGCTCATATAGATTATTGTGGGAAACTAGATAGAACTTTCGAAAACTATAAAACTTTTTTTGGTACTCCGTTTTGCGTTACAGGGCTGGCTGTATAGGAACCAGGTCAAGAAATCACACACTCATTTTTAATGAGAAGTCGTGAGGTAATTTTTTGCTCTGATTTTTAAGTGTCGTGACTCAAATGTCGATACTGTAAAATATAACGCACACAAAAAATTTAATACATTCAGTTATAAACTGTGTGGCTGTGTCGTCATCATCATAGTCAATATTACAGTTTCTTTTTATATGCCATAAGTAAACTTTCTCTGTAACAGACAGGAAATTATCATGAGATTTTTTTCTAAATTAGTTCGATCATCTTCATTTTTTTGCTCAGTTAATTGAGTAATTTACATGGTGAAGTAATAAGAGGATGATGATAAGGTGATATAATGATAATAATGATGAGATTTTCTGTCTGTTATATTTTTTATGTATCAAAAATACATGCGAAATCGATATTATTTTGTACATTTTTTATCATTATTTATGCATGCATACACGATTGAAACTGCATAAAGGTGATTGGGTGAACGTTCAATTTTATTTATAAAGAAAAAAAATGAATTGATTTTTTCCAAAATCTCGTACAGCATTGATGTGTACCATGTAACATGGTATTTATTTTCTTGAATGCATCTTATAAATAAATCAGAAATTTGCAACAAATTCATTTTGATGATATGATAATGTGGTAATCACGTTGATGATAATCATGATTTCCTTTGAAATTGACTCATTTTCATAAGAGATGTTGAAGATGTATTCATGAATAAGATGTAGTCAATGTTGGAGCAGGGGAAATGATGAAGCTGATAATGAAGGTGAGCGAACGTGTCTATTAACAAAAATACTTTTAGTTAGACAGCGATGGTGGCCATCTTCTTGTTGGATTTACTAATGAAAATGTTTCTCAACTCAACAAAGTTGCAATTTTTTTTACCTTACAAGCTCAGTTCAACAAGCCATGTAGATTGTTATACATATACAAATGGAATGCATATCAATCATCACATCAATCACAGTTTTTTTGAACAATGACCCTATCCCCATCGAATGCCTGCATCATATCATCATCTCATTCGTCAGCACAATTACTAGAAGAAACGGAACAAAATATAATAATTGTAATGAAAAGGAATGCACCTGGTGCGGTCGGTGGTAGTGACGGTGCTGCAATATTAAATGCCCAAAGAAATTATTAGGTTTGCTCAGTATTTTTTTGTGAGATACTTTGTAAGATGACTCATTTTAAAAATGCCATGATGCCATATTATTAATTTATCTTTTTTATCTTATTGTACTGTTGCTACTAGTTCTCAGTAAATTATTTGCTATACATTCCAATCCCATCAAAAAATTCCAACAAATAACAAGCAAATTAAATACCTGAAAAAGTATTACTATTATTAATTCCTACATTTGTTTGCTGTTTACATTGATGTTGTAATAATAACAACATCAACTTGTTTTCCGTCTTGTAAAAAATGTGTAGTAATCATTGCTTCTTTATTTCATCTAGCAAATAGTAGTAAAACGCATGGGTGACTAGTGACTGGTGAGGGAGGACTGGATTCTCATGATTTCTGTCTGGCTCTCCACTCCAACGTACTCTTTAGCCGTTTGAGTGAAACATCATACAAGTTAGGAAGCCATATACATACAAAACAGGGACATAGACAGACAAGTAGATACATACATAATAATTTACACTTTTTTTATGTTGAATTGCTTTGGTTGGATTGGAGTTGTCGATGTATCCATCTATTTTTCTTTTGCTGCATCTTTGAGCACCATGCTGTTTTGATACGAGAGAGCTAACTAGAACAAGTCCTTTGACTCATTTCATCATAATCATCATCCCCACTCTATAAAAAATACCACTTCTTCTTATTCGGTATTCTGCAAACAAAAGGGTTTTGCTGCTGCCTCTGCCTCATCATCAAAAAAGGATGCTTCTCTCTGCTACCTAATCACTGCAGTCAGTGGTGCAATTATGGTAATTTCACGCCAAACGTTTATTTTACCTGATTTCGGGGAAGATGATAGAGATCGAAAGAATAAACTTACGTTTTTGTTTATTTTTTTCTTCAATAAGTACATATGTTTGCTACGTGATACAAATATACATGTTTTTCTTATAATATTTTTGTATTTAATTGGGCGTTTTTATACGGTTCCAAATCAGTTCACACGTTGTAGACAGACAAGCCTCTCTTTTGTCTAATTGTTTTCCTGTGTGTCTATCCTACTCTTTATGATGAAGATGAGGGTGCTGATTCATTTTAATGTTTTTTTTGTGAATTTTACCTGATTTCTTACAAACTGGAAGATTTTTAAAGTTATTTGAAGCAAAATGAATTATATTATTACAATATACATACATGTAATATCTTATGCGCATGATAAATTTAAAGAGAAATTTGATCAAAAAATACTTTCAAAAAAACGAAAGGAAAAACAATAAGGGATCATCATCGTATCATGTCATCTCATTAATTCATGACTTAGCTCACTCGATTTTTATCGACTTTACACGATGGTGGTGATGATTGTGATAGTAATACCAGTAAATATATTAGGATTACAGGTAATAACCGTCAAAACTGATGATGGAGAGCATGAAAGGGGTCAGCATGTTTTGAGGCGGTAGACGTTTATTTTTTTCCTTTGAATTGCAAACCCATACCCAAATCATGTTCAATATGGATTTTCCCATAAAAACCCATATCTCAAACCAAAGGAAAAGTAAACAGTAGGAATAAGCCGGTTTTTTTCGCATTGCGAAAGCACACACACTTTCAAATAAATATAATATTTTCATTCCCCCGCCTTCCTCCTCTTCAGCAACCTTTCATTCTTATTTGCAGCAAGATTAATATATTTTTTATGAATAAAACTGTACCCAAGAAAATATAATTAAATTTGAGGAGGTTTAACCAAAAAAAACATAATCACGTTTATAAAGTACTGTGGTTTATTATTATTGATTGTATGAACACATTTTGCGTAAACATTGTATGTATATATTTTATTCTTGTTGGCTTTTATTTTCTGGGTCACTCGTAATAATCGTGACCATGTGCATTCCTTTATTCCGTCTTATCGCAAAAAAGCAGGCAGGCAGGTAGAAAGGCAATGGTATCAAATCTTTCTCATGACTTTTTTGTCTAGTGATCATGGTCATGATGATAATAGCAATGACCAAAGTAGCCCATTGCGGTGGTATTCCACTTTGTCAGCAGGGTGGCAAATTAAGTGCTTTTTCTTGTGGTTCTTCTCTCTCTCTCTCGTCAACAAGCTCAAGTGTATGCGAGTCATGATGATCAGTTCATGATTGTCATAAAAGGATTGCCATCATGCCACTACTACCGCCGCCGCCGTTGCTGCTCGAATGAAGTTTATGTGCAAATTTTTAAAGATGATCAGGATGATGATAATGATGAGACGAGCGAAATATAAAACGACATAAATTATTTTAGCTCGTGATTTCATTGTTTTATTTTTGACGATTCACTTCTCATCATAATCATGTGCCATGAAATGTAAGACTAAAAGGAATGATTAGCGTGTAAAAGCCATTTCACGCATTGGATTTCTTAATTAACATTTTTACTATTGTTGTATCGGTCATTATTATCCAGTCAAGTCAGTTGGACTGATGAAGCTATGACGAAAATGGCGGAATGTACAATTTCCGGTCGCTTTATTTGTACGTGCAAGCAAGTTGCCAAAAAATTTGACCAGTTAAAGGCGTGCGGCTGTACACATAAATTGCAAAAATAAAGCACACAAACATACACAACTCTTCACTTTACCTGACTGTCAGAAAAAAATATTTAGTCTAAAAACTTCCCCCATCTCCATGTTTGAAATCATTAGCAGCTAAAGCTCAAGTTAAGAAGACAGACATATGGCTTATTATTGCACAGAATGCCACAAAAACTGGTTGGCTGGTTTACATAATGTATGCATGCAAGCGAGCATGTGTGTCTATAAAGCATGTAGACATTTTGTGTAGTAGCTGAAAAACACCACCATTAGATATCTTACATAATTTTCATATTTCCAGACGGAAAGTTCTCATCATCATCATGTATGAAACTGAAATAATGATAGTTGTTTCCTTACGCATACGTCTAGAAAATACAACACGATAAACGAAATAAATAGACAAAAACCGACACTTTTAGGATAGGCTGATTATCAAATAGACATTTTATAAAAGAAAAAATATATTGCTATAAACATTACAACAATGTATTGGAAACTATGGAAACCAAGGAAATGACGTTGAAATGTTTTTTGAATTTGCATCTTTTATCGCTAAACTTTTAATTTTGTGCTGATTACTTGGCATGATAGGAAAGTTGGTCGTTTATTTTTTAGTTTTTTTGGGAGGCGGTCTCTTTCGACGTTTCCCTATTAACCCTTCCCATTGCACTCACAACTTATTCCTTAAAATCAATGATCTACCATCATCATCAATACAATAAGTTTTTAAGGAATGTGATAAATGACGATATGAAGTTTTTTTGGGATGTGACAAAAAATAAGAAGGAATTTATTGGAAACTAAGTGAAAATATTCAATATACATACAAATCTTGTGTGTATTTTATTTACTCATTTAAATGTATTGTTTTTTTCTTTGCGATTTTTTTCTTCTTTTTCAAGTAAAAAAATAGACATGATTTAGTAATTTGTAAATTGCTAATTTATGCAAAGTATCATCATTATTATCAACATCATTGCATCGGCAGCAAAATTATCAGGCTGGCAAGTCTTCTTCTTCGTCTTGCTCGTCGTCGTCGTTTTCAACTTCATGAGAATTTATTCTGATCTCCTCCTTCTTTAGTTTGTACACTAAAAGCTCAATTCATTCAACTTTTTCCTTCAAAATTACACAAAATATCTTTGAATGTCAAGTGGTGGGCTTGAATACAGATAAATTCTTTTTTCTTCTTATTTATGCACTTTAAAGTAGCAATTTTGTTTGGTGCGGCAGTCATCCTCATCACATGATTACCATGATGATCAACATGAATGAACACGAAGTAGACGAAAGAAGATGAAACTTTGACGACAAAGCAAAGTAGTATTTTTCTTTTTTACAAAAAAATGCGGTAGTATTAATTAGACAAAACAAGTAAAAATTCAAACGAAAAGGAGAAGAAGACAAAAATTGTAGGCTTTACTATTATTATCAAATATATGATTATTTATTTTACGCATGTTTTGCAGCAATCTTGAAAATGATGTTGCTAAAAATTCGTAATGATTCTCCTCAATCATCTTTCTTGAGTTAGTCGTGTTATGATTAAGTAATATAATTTCTCTCTTTCTGTCTGCCCGTGTATGATTTGTTGTGACTTGTTTTCTTAATAACACTAATTTGATTACAATGATGATTATGATGATGGTTGTACGGTGAATGGTGATGATAGCAAATAATTAATGGCGGTACACTTATAGGCAGGTAGGTTGGTGGTATATTAAATATTCAAATGTTCACACATTTTCAACCAATTTATTATTTTTCATTAGGTGGAGTGAAATCTATAAATATTTTGTATAATTTTATATTTTTGCATGTGAATAACAATTCATTTGAAAAAAATAATCATGTCATGTCCTCATGTCAAATTTTTATCGCAATGAAGTGTAGACAAAAATTGAATGATTCCTTTTTACAAATATCTTATTTTGCTCTCTATAAAAAAGTGCTGAAGGGAAGGCTGAATTTTTTAACACAAGAAAAATATATGTTATTTGGAAGGACTTTCGATTGTACTGACAATAGCGTTCACCAAACCTTACTTCATGTCAATTTGTAATGCAATGCAGATTATTATGATCAAATCTGTAAAGCTATAAATCGCCAACTAATTTATAATGCATCACACCAACTGATCATCCTAATAATCATTCATGTTGATGATAATAATTTTTTTGCCCTGTTTGTTTGAGGCGGAGCTTGTCTGATGATTATACAATAACGATTTTATATCCAAGAGAGAAAAAAAGGAAAATAACCAAAAATATTTTATTCAGCTCGCGTGTGTTACTGAATGCAAAATAAATTTTAAGTTAATTAAAGCAAAAATGGAGAGAAATGAGATATATTATCTTTTCTTATAAAATTACATCTGGTCAGTCAAGTATTACAAAACTTTGAAGTTATGGTTCCTGTGTACACTGATAGCCTTGTAAACTCATTTTCAAATTTTTTGCAGAAAAAAATATAAATTTATACACAAGCATGTACAAATATCCGCTGTTACTATTATGATGAAAAGGAGGCGGAGAAGGGAAATCTTGATATAGTCAATATGGAAGTTGATGTAGCACATAATGTAATGAAATCAACTCAAAATCGCGTCGTGTGCTAAACGTGTGATCATGCACAAAAAGTATTTTACACCAGAAAGCGAGATTTTTACAAGTAGGCATGATCATCTCTCAACAGTCGTGTTATATTTACACGGTTATCATTGTCAATTTTATGATGTCTTATCATATCAAACTATCCATTGAATGATGAACGCAAAACGCAATGAACAAATTATCCCCCAATTTTTTTGGCGAATAAAAAAAACTCCTATTTTTTCTGCCACACTGTTTTTTTCCGTCATTTTTCATAGTAATCTAGCTAGCGGAATACCTAACCAAAATATTTATTTTTTGGGCGCGGGGGTGAGCACACATAATCATTGTTGTATCATCATTCGTGCAGTTGTGGTGTGCTCATATTTTTCTGGGTCATCGTACTTTTGTAAAAATGTTGTTTAAAGTGACGGCGGGATCCATGTCTAATTCATATAGTCAATGTATCGCATTTTTTTCCGGCTGGACTATAGCGTTATGACCACTACCTTCTCATCACTACCACATTTCTTGTGTCTAAAGCCAGTTTTGCAATTTGTTTCAGTCACATTATCATCATCATTAAAGAAAAACCTTATTCCCTTCTTTTATAAGTGTGCAATACTGGGAAAGAGATTAATTGGCCAGGTGAAGCTGAAGAAAAAATTTATATGAATGACGATCCATCTTTCCATTTATTTTTTCTCTCGGTTCTGTACATTCGTAGAATAATTGTAACTGCGAAAAAATGATGATAACAGTAGATAAAATGAGAATTGACATTTGAAACAGCAGCAGCGTCAAAGAAGGAGGAACATCAGTGGCAAAAAAAGTAAAGTGTTTTACGAGAAATTATAAATAAGGTGTTACAGGATAACGCAATAAAATATGAAAGAAAAATGTAATAATGAACCCCAATTCAGTATTATGTACAAAAAAGCCACTTATTTCTCTTGTGAATCAAAAGGTGAATAAGATTTTGATTACCAGTAAAACTTTACCAGATTAAATATATATAAATTTGCCTAAAACAGACAAGAGTACCAGCAGGAGGGTTTCTTTTTTACTATTTAGCACCTTCCATTTTTTTACTGTACACACACTTTACAAGCTTTAAACAGCACAATGTCTGGTCTGCTGCTGGTGGTTGTGCTATTGCTATAGAGAAAAACGTGACAAGCTTTTTTTAATTTTTGTGCAAAAACTAAATCCCTTCATTTTCGATTAAAACAAGAAAAAAAAGTTTAATATATTTTTTTCACCAAAAATGGCTGATTTTATTCGGTAGTTTGTACGGTAGTGTTGCACCGCTGCTTGTTTGTGCCAATACTTTGCTTAAAAATCTCAGCACTTTTCAAGAGAGTATCACTAGCATTTTTTCTCTCTCTTCAAAATACATAACCATCATCATCACTTTGATCACAATCACAATAAACAGGCACGTTGACTATTTGATCATGATGCTGATGACGATATCACGTATTTTACCCAAAATTGTACTTGTTTCTTCTGCTGCTGGTTTAATGTTTATTTTTTTATTTACGCACAAAAGACTCATCATTATACATACATATTATCATTGCTTCCATTGCTTTTTCTTTGGTTTTTTTTGCTAAAGCAAAACAGGTTAATTAGTGGTGGATCCATAATAATTTTTCAAAAACGAAAAAGGAGAGAAAAGAGAATGAATGGATCACGACACCACCAGAAAATAAAGAGATGAATGAAATTTTCATACAAGCAATAGAAAGAGAGAGAGAGAAACAGCACTGTTTTGTATGCATTGCTATTATTCTTGTCCAAAAATTCGTGTCAAAAAATGTTTTCTTCTCTTATTATAATCGCTATAGTATCAAATACACTGGTATACCAATTGGTGAAAAAGAGAGGGTTGAAAAATGTAATGGTAATGGTTGATAATGATATGATAGAGTGTGATCCATTTGTGTTTGTTTCCTCACGAAATTCCTATTGAAAATATTATTCAGGTTTTTTTTGTTCAGAAAAGTAAATACCTGTACATTGTGAAAGATATTTCAAACTATGTACAAAATATGTAGGCGAGTGTATCATGTCAGTCATGTCATGTTAAACTTGTTGATGTGGAAACATCGCATCCGAGAAAAATTACAAAAGGAAAATATAGTTTTTACAATAATTTTTATTTATTTATCGTTTTTTTAGCGATAAGCTATTCAGGATAATTATTATGGGAGATTAATGATGATTGTATGTTTAGTTTACACACACAGCTGCTACGATTAATGTACTAGATTTTTAGGTAGGTATAAAAGCACATGCTAAAAAAAATCTCCAAAAAATCGTGAATTCTTATTCCAAATTCGGAAGATTTACGAATGTATCTGTTTGCATGTCGTGTGAAGGTGTGACTTGTAGGTAGATTAGGTGAATAAGTGGTGGTGGTGGTGTAGTTCAGAAGTTCTACTCAAGTAGTCAACAAGGTCACTTGTCAAAACCCTTTTTTTCTTACTTTTTTTTGTGGTTGTTAGCACAAACATTGTTTTAATACTTTGAGTCTTTTTTTCTGTCTGCAAAAAAAAAATTATTATTTTTTGCTTAGTTTTTAACGGTAGTTTCACCAATTTTTCCATATCTGTGCTGGTTTTTCGTGTGTAGGTCAATCAGTTCACAAAACATATTATGGGTGATTATCTGTTTTCGGTACCTTTCTTTCTGATTGACTGACATAATGAGAATTTTTCTAATAAATTGGTTCATTTAATTTTCTTATAATAATACGTACATCAACAACTCAAAGTATTTTTAAAGGGCAAAACATTCTATCTTTTTTAACGAGATTGAAATTGAGATGAAAAATTACACATTGATTTTAAAACCTTTTGTTTTCTTCTTCTCATTTTGTGCAATATTGTCTTGAAAAGGGCTACAAAAAAACTAGTTTGTTTTTTTTGTTAAAATCCTCATTTCTTTCTAGAAGAAGAAAAGCACGTTATTATTCTGCACTAAAAACGACCGCCCGTTGGCAAATCATGATCCTATTGATTTTTACGACTTTTCAACAAAAAAATACATTTCATCTCTTCAAAGAAAAATTTGAGGACGATACTGATGATTCCATCATTTTTTCAAGTGATCTAACTGATCACCTGTAGCATTCTTCTGCTTTATTTCTTCTCATCATCATATCACCCCTGAGAAGAAAAAACACATCTCAAATTAAAGTATTTAAACACAAAAATGTACTTGCCATCTTTCAAAAAAATAGAATTATGTCATATTGTTCACGACTGACTGCTTGCATGCATATATATTTTTTATGAATGGTACACTAGTACATCATAATAAAAAATAATGACGGTCAGTAATTATTACGTGATTGTTTTCTGTTGGTCTTGTAACTTGTCTGTGAGAAAATATTTTTCGTTGTTTATTTCATCGCCAAAATCATGTCGCCCGTGTCCTCCTGACAACCAATGATGATCATCATCATGATCATCTTTTTTTTCGCCGTGATCAACAGATCACTGACTTATCCTCTCATCATCAAACAAATATGTATGTATACATTGTACTACACCTCAACACCATCACCAGAAGCAATATATTATTAACTAATAATAATAACCATTTATTTTTTCAGTACCTTCTTCAAATCAATATTCTCTCAAGACAAATAAGATGAGGAGGAGGATGGTACCTGAAATGTATAAGACAGGGAGCATGATAGTTTATTCTACTTTTTTTAAGGCTTGGCATTACATTACTGCTTGCTTGTCTGCCAGTCTCTCCGAAAATGAGTCAGGCTGATTTTTTTGGTGAATGAAGATGTTATGTATGCTAGTTATTCCAACGAAAGAGTGAAATATCTGGTGTATTCCTTTAAGCCTAAATACTAGTAGGTCACTAACATGTACATGTTGGAGACGAAGAAAGAAGAATTTATAACGAAGGCGAACAGGAGTAATAAAAAATTATGTTTTTGAATGTGAGCGTGTGTGTGTGTGCGCTTATTCACTCAAACCAACCTTATTGTTTGTCGTTGTCATTTCATCATTAAAAGCAACGGGAAAAGGGTATCATCATCATAAAAAAATCAATGTGAAACGTAACCACACCGGCATTCGATGAAAATTGCATTGCTATCTACCTTCTAAACGTTTATCATACTACCTGACCACTTTACAGATTGCACTGCCCAAAGAGTAGACAAGTCAATAAGGTGGTGGTTGTGTTTGTGGTGCGGTATAAATTACTAAGAAGAAAAAAATATTTATGAATATTATGTGATTTTTATGGATTTTTTTGTGTGTTTTATTTATTCATTATTGTTATGACTTTATGTAGGGGTAGGGGGTAGTAAGTATAAAGCTTACATTGTATATTGTAAACTTTGTATTGTTTTTAAGGATGATTCAATGGACGGAAGAAGAGAGAAATAGATAGGTGGAGAGACACCTACTGACATTTTAGAAATAAAACAATAAGAATAACAACAAACAGGTGCAGCTGCAACAGTATGAAATTTAGGTATTTAACTGACACAGCACCTGAAATGAAATTCATAATAATAATTTAATATTTTTTGAATGAAGAAAGTAGCAAATATGTATACATGCCGGCGATGGAAAATAGTATGGTTAGTGTGTTTTGTATCTTTTGAGATCTCCTGCTGGCGCACTTGCAATTGTTATAATATCGGTTACTACTTCTACAACTGCCATGATCACGATGATGATCATGATGATGACATGTTATGGTGATGACTCATTTCAGGATGACGAGTTTGTTGGTGTGGTAGCGGGGGTGCGAAAATATATGGCCTTGCTACTTTGTTTTTGTGGTTTGTAGTCTGGTACATCTTGCGGTTTTGGTTACATCTTGCAATCCTGTTGTTGTAATAAAAATTATTATGCTTTTCAACTGAGTAACATTTCATCTTTCAATTTTCTCCTATTCCTTGGCGAAGGAAACCACAGAAACCTAAAGGAGCAAAACTACTCTTTTACTAATCATTATCCTATTATTCCAAATTTCACTTCGGATTGGCTACAAATTTACTCCACGCTGTTTGCTCGTAAATAAACTTGGGATACATCTTACTCACATTTAAAATAGTGTATCATATGCTGCGACTAGTAATAAGGTTTTTTCCTGCTATTTTGCTCTGCTTTTATTGCTTTTCGTTTTTTTCTTAACGAAGGAAGTTGCGGGATCTTACATATTTATTATTATTATGAGTTTTCTCGCGAAAAATACACATCAAACAAGGATGCCGACAAAAGGAGTCAAAAACTTTTTTCACTCCTGTTATTATCATTACGTTTGAGTAGATACTTTAATGAATTATTAGTTAGTATTTTTGAAAAAAGGAAAAAATCAAACCAGTGCGGTACTGAATCATGTAAAAAAAGTTTTTAAAGGTCAACTATCAGTCAAGTTAGTTAACCTGTTAAGAAGGAGGAATCATTGGTTTTTAAATGCTCTCATTGGAATAATGAGATGAGCTTTGTTCTGGTCGGCATGCAAACAAACGCTACTACTTTGGGATACCTACTTGCATAACATTACATGCAACACAAGATAAACACATGAAAAAAATCAATATACATAAGTCAGTGAGCCAGTTTACACTGCCACTAGAGAAGCAACTTTTTTTTAACAAGGTCTTAAAATAGCATAAATCATGACTTTGGTATACACAATGGCATTTGAAAACCACAGAGCACCTTGTCCCGAGCCAAGCATAAAATCACCGTTATTTTTTTGTATTAGTAGCAAAGCATGCTATTTATCAAGTAAAGGTGCATGTTGGTCTTATTGTACTTTAATGACCAGAAGGTAAATTAATTGATCACTGCCAAATTACTGTTATTGTTACACTTAAATTTATGCATTTATTTATAAAAAAATATATATCACACGTGTTAACTTGCAAAAATAAGTAGATTTGTCGAATTTGTGTGGTGGTGTGGTAGGCAGCAATCAGAGTTAGATTTCTTATCCAAGGATTTTACTCAGGTATGCCCATTGGGGAATTTTATGGCTGATTGTGAAATCCAAGACGAAATATTTTTCTTTAAAAACTTCCCATTGGGAAGTACAATAGCAAGGTAGAAAAAATGAAATGAAATAAATTAAAATTGAAATTTTTTTTGTCATAAATCAAAATCGAGTGTGTATGACCATTCCATTTTTTCAATGAAATGGAGAGGATTGATAGGATTTTGATAAAATATTATCCATTTTTTAGGGAAGAAGGAGGCGTAGAGATAAACAAGTGGTTTTGGTTTCTACAAGTGCTGCTGGTGCGGTGTCTGCGATTGAGCAATAAAATGGGTAAATAGATCATCGTCATGTTGATCAATATATATATGCTGTGCTGCAGTAGTGAAATGCTAAAATATTTAAAGTAGAAAAAAATGAGTTATGACTTTTTGCACGGTAAATTTTACAAAAGATGCGTTCTATTTGGATGGATCCCCACCCGAAAATGGATTTTTTGGGCTTTACTTCTTGAGAAAAAAAGAAAGTTTTGCTATTGTACACAAAAAATAAATAAAATGAATGTTGCAATAAATCCTTTTGAGAAAAATTGACGAAAAAGGAAATGGTGTGCAGTGTGCGAAGCATATTATTTGTTATGGTCAATCAGTTAGTATTTCTTAAATCATAATTTTACTTTTTTTGACTTTTGACAACTTTATCATATTTTTTACATTATTGACTTGTGTGACTTGGGTATTGATTTTTAAAAAGTCAAATGACATATTTTATTGCTTTTGGACATGAATCATAAATGAAGAAAAATGCATTCATACATGCACGTAGAATAAGATCACAAGGCGTTCTGCTTCAGTGCCGCCGCTGGTGGTGGTGGTGGTGCTAGGGTTTATTTTTTGTGGTCATGCATACATAATTTTTTCGTTAAGGTACATTTTCAGATTACAATCATCATTTTCTGTCGTCATCATATTATGTGTCCAGGTGTAAAGGCGAGATTACAACTTGGAACGCGGCACGCGCAAAAATAAATAAATTTTTAAAAGTTTACTTCCTGAGACCCGACAACCAAGCCGAAGAAGAAATAATAATAAAAAGTCTATGAATTTATAATGAAGTGTTTTGAAAGGCACTCTTGCGAACAGCCTTTAAAAAAAATATACAAATTGAGACGTTCACAGTTATTTATTTTTAGCGACATCGACACCAAACTATCGTACAAGAATATAAAACTGCTTGTTAATTATTACTTTTAGTGAAGTTTATGCGCACACGCATAATGAATATTATAACGCCTTGGCTTACTTGAGAGCAAATAAATATGTTGTTAAAGCTTGTTAGATGAATAAGACGTAAGTTTGGGTGATTGGGAGAAGAAAATGCTATTATGCAAAATAAACATATTTTTGGTGTGCAAGTGGGATTGAATGGTAATTGAGACAGGAAAACGTTTTAATTTTTTCCCCTTTTCCTCTCTTCTCTGTCGACTTTGCTCCTGTGTTTTTTTGTGGATGGAAATGGTGTAATGTGTTTTGGTTTATTATTATTTTTCAACTGGACCTTTTCTTGTATGATGAGCTTTTTCTTGTGTTTTATTACCGTTTGACATGCAAAGTAAACCTACGCAGGTTACTATGTAAAGTAACAGTCATTTTATTTATGTATGTACTTCTGCTGCTTCTGTCATTTCGTTTCCAAAGCACCGTCATATCACCATGCCAAAAAAGAGAGAAAAAGAAATGGAAAATTTCCTGTTTGCTGCAGAACCGCCAGAAATGATGACAAAATACAAAAAAAAAAACTTGAGGGAGTTTTTGTTAACTTAAAAGACACGAAAAAACTTTTTTTCTGACTACCACCACAACCCATCCACCCACAACGACAAAAGCCAACCACACAAACCGGATATTAGATCGACAAAGCTCCGGAAAAGAAAGACAAGCGCCATATAGAAAACGAAGTAGTCGTTTTATGCAAATGACACATTATCATTATTTTTTCAATACTGGCGTCTTTCTGGTAGATTTTTGCAAGGCAGATGTGATGAAATTGCATAATCTTTATATTAAATACTAATAAATTTGCCAGCATTAAAATTGTTGGCATTGCTCTCACATTGCCCCAGTCAGCCCTGAGGTACGTGAACTTTGACAAATTCTGACTCGCTTTTGATTATCTTCAAAGTTCAATAAATGCTTATCATTGAAAAGCAGCAGCAGAATAACATCTGTGTAGTGAACTCATTATTGAAAAAAAAGATAGTTTAAAACAATTAAACTCTTAACTAAAAAGAAGGGGAATGCACGCGTGTCTGAATGTATGTATGCGGTAGGGAGATTTTTTAATTGGTTTTCGTGTAATTTATTAATAATTATAATGAATTAATTAATTTCGAACAAGACAGAAACACAAGCGTTTATATTCACTTTGAATTTTCAATTGCATGGCATGATCTTCTTCAATTTACAATGTCATATGACACTTTAATTTCTTCAGCCAATTTACTCCACCATCAAGTTTTCTGAACAGATGGAATGCAAAAGGTTGAACAGAAATTGAAGTTGATTTGAAACAGCCTTTTATCAAAAGTAATAAATAAACCGTGATAGATAGGTAATCATGCAGAAAAAAAGTACAAGAGAAATGAAAAAGATGCGGAACTTCAACACAAAATCCTTGTACACCTTAAGCAAAATGAACATCTCAAGATATGTAGATAATCCTTCTCAGCACAGATGTTTGATACAATTTATTTCAAATCATGTCTGTTACTTTGCTTGTCTTCTCTTCACTTTTTCCTAAATAATACATTTAATTGTAATCAGGAAATAAAGAGTTCAAAAATCGTGGCCTAAACTTTTCTGAATAAAATGGAGAAAAACACAAAAGGCAAGAAGACAAATGTCAGTATATTCCTTTTTATGAAAACGTGCTTTACGCCATGTTGAAAAAATAAATATTATGATATTTTGAATACCATTATCCTCTCATAATAATTATCATTAATACGCATTATTATTTTATCCAAGCTTTCATCGCTAATAAATGTGCTAATGATACAAGACTTGAACATCATTAAAAACGCAGGGATCTTCTCTGCTGGATATCCGTGTAAAGCTTGTTTGTTGGTATGGCATAAACCTGATCTGCTGCGTAAAAACCAAGCTATCTTGCTATCAAGTCAGCAGGTACTAGAATCTTCTGTCTTCCTTTTCTGCTACTGCTGCTGTTATAATAATATTGTTTTATGTTTTGCTGGTAGGATGGATGGAAGGAAAGGGTTATTAAAATATGCACGCTCCACAACTACCACCACTGCCTACATTATCAACATTTCATCATTGTTTTTCTGATGACCTGATCTTCTGTAAAAATACATAGTTTCATTGATGATGGGTAATTTGATCTGCTGTTGTGTTCGATCCAATATAGATGGATAGAAACAAAAAACGAAAAATTTAATATGTATTTTCCAGGTAATTTTCATTACATTGTACACGTGTACAACAACAAGAGCAAGAAGTGTGTAGACTTGTTCTTTCATGTACGCTAATAATGTAAATGTTAAAGCCTTTCATGTTAAAACTTCATGTTCATTTGTTTTAATTGTTGTTTTCATAATTAAATTAATTACTTAACTTTTGCTTTGATTCATTTTTGGGAGAAAAGAGAAAATGCATGAAAAATAGTTTGTATGATAGGAATATAAAGAGTGTGTGTTCTACTTTAAAAAGTATGATGTTTTCAATATCAATAGCTATTGTTCGAGAAGGTATTAAAATTAATTAATGAAGTAAATCCAGTTTATTGTACACAAGCCTAAAAGACTACCCCCGATTTTTAATTGGGATCTACATGTGGGTGGTATTTTGAAACAGGTATATTTATACAATTATTGCGTAAGAGCTCTTTGAAAATCTAAAAATACCCGGGCACTGCATTTTAACTAATTATTATCAATATTAATCCTATTAAAACTGGTTCATTTACAAAATGAATCTGATCCTTTAATAAGTTGTTGTTAGTTGTGCTTTGAAGTTTTCAAGAATTATATATTATCAGAGTTTCATTGGAACATTCAAATGGCTCTTGCTTTTTGATAAGAACATTAGCAAAACGAGAATATGATCATTAAGGCAAGCCTTAACAATCTTGTTTACTGTTTCTATGATTGTAAGTCTTCTTTTCTCTTTAAAAAGCACTCCTCCCCTCTCAACAGGAGGCTTACATGCTACTTCATTGCCTGGTAGTTGATGATGTGGAGATGTTAACTAAATGCTCACCAGTGGCGATGGTAGCTGCTGTCGTGTATCTCTCTTTTCTGTCTGACCACCTTATTAATTAATCAAAAGCTGCTTCTGCTGCTGCTGTTGATGATTATTATCAATATCATATTATTATTCATGTTTAAAATATTGCATTATTCTAAACAGTAATCGCATTAATGTGAGCACACATGAAGCTAAAATCCAATGAGTAGGATCAAGAATTGAACTGCTTCTTCACCTTTTTCTATATCACGAGGGGACTGCGAGTGGTCGTTGCTTCCTAGAATTACTAATCAATATAATACGCTGCTGATACGATGTGATATGAATCATCATGTTAACTGAAATGAGTAGTGGTGGTCATGTAATGAAAGTAATAATAATACTGGAAAAGAGTGTCAGCAGGATACTAGTTTATTGTGCACGGTCGTTATGGCTCCTCTTCTGATGATGATGATGATGTGATCATATCGTAAATGATAAGAAGAGTAAGTGAAGAAACATAAGCATTTATCATTAATTTTGCACAAGGGTGGTATATGCTAGTAAGCATTTCGGAAAAGGAATGTAAGTCAAGTAAAGATAGATGAATGACTTCTGAAGTTACAGTTACTATCACTCCGCACCTAACCTTTCACGGAGAGTTCGAATAAAATTGGATATATTATCTCTAAAGAAATCTCTTA
>JAQFXM010001124.1:0-36034 GCA_034693345.1 Entomobrya multifasciata | reverse complement strand
TGATCCCACTCCCCATCGTACATTATGACATAGGACCCTCCTACGTTTTTATCCTTCATGGATCCTCCAGTATAACAAAATGAATAATAAACTACTATACCATACCAAAACCACTCCTACAAAACTTGCAAAAAAATGGTGGAAATGCAATAACAATAAAAAGTTGAGCGACAATCACAACAACGGACAAACACAAGGAATCTTTTTCTTATTATTATTACATAAACGAATAAGAATATGAAATGTTGACTGGAATATGTATATATATTTTATGCATACTTGATTGAATTTGATGGAGAATAATATGGTTTTTAGGTTTAATACGGCGACATTTTTGTTTTCGTCTTTTGTGTTATTTGGTGACACTAAAAACATGTAACTATGTTTACAGAAACAGCCCATATAAAAGTTTTTTTTTGTATTTGTACCCACATTAAAAGTCTTAACAGTTATAAAGAGCATAAGGTATATTTCTCCAACAGTTAGCTTATTTATAGTAAAAATACCAAAACAAATTCAGTCAGTAGATTTATTTAAAGTCTAGCAAGGTTTTTGTCAAAATTAGTAAACATTTTATTGCGGTTGTTGGCTTCTAAAATAGACACGTTATCCCAACTGACATTTTATTTTACTTTTTATACATTTCAGTGTGGGCCCAACGTCCATAATAAACTCAATAAGTCCCTCAACGAAAAAAATTGCATTTCAATTTTTTTCTAAAAACTAAAATTCACTTTAAAAGTACCAATTAAAGCTAACAATGTTTTAAAAAAATGATTTACAAACTCAGTCCAAAATTGTCAAAAGATTCATTACAGTTAGCAATTATGGAGCGTGAATTGAGCATTTACAAAAAGAAACAGAAATTGTTTGATAAAAATCAAAGTTGAAAAAATCTATTTATATTTAAAACGAATCAAATAAAGTGATAATTATTATCATCAAATTTTAAAGTTTAAATAGCATAATCAGAGGGATAAATTTTAACTTTTCGTTTACTTCTTTAAAGCTGAGCTAACAATAGTCAAGTATTTTTCTTATCCGTTGGATTTGTGTCAGTAGTACAGTTCTCTTGATATTTTAAAAGCTACTTTTTGTCTTCAATGCTTTTTTTCAAGAAGAACATGAACAAGGCATATACAATATATTTTTAAGAACAACTCTAGTATGCACACATATGTATAAAAAGTAAAATGTATTTTCTCTTCTCTGGATGACCTTAACCTTAAACAGATGAATGCTCTCAAGATCCCTGCTTTCGAGAAAGAGTCCCTTCGTTTACATTCCTGTATCCAAAAAATAACATTGTACGTATTCTCTCCTGTATACTTTTTGATTCTAGCAAATGTTTCGTGTAAGAGAAAACATACACAAACAAAAATATAGATAAAATGAGCAGTACCGTTTTTTAACATCTTAAAATTCCAAAATAAGCAGCTTTTGGTAAAACATTTGTGACATAAAAAGATCAAACAAAAATACATGCGGACTGGTTGGTTTTATCTACAAATTTAATTTATGTTTGGACAAAATTTTACGTTTTCTTTATTTTTTGGGGTAAAAACTGAAAACAATAAGCAAGAAGAATGTTTAAGAGAAAATAAATGTTTCGTAAAACAAACGAGTAATTCAAACGCATTATATATTTTAGGGATTTTGGGAGGACTGACATAGCTGTAGTTCCATTAATAAGCTATTTAATTATTATTGCTAACTTAACTTTATTTTTATGTTTTTGACTAGTTTTATTTTTGTAAATTTCCATACTAATGATTTTTGGTGGGGTATATTCCAAAATTAATCTAGATTATTTGTGAAAAGATATTCTTGAGAGTTTTGAGAATATCATTAATTTTTTTCGACAGAATCATTTGTACAGTGCTTTAGAAATATATGCAAGTTTACCAAGTATTTTATGTAATATCATATTTGGCGGAAATTTTTGTAAAGGGCTACACTGGATTATAAAAATTGTATATATATTTTTTGCATCGGACTTTAAAATGCACAGGTGAAATTGAACTATTGACAGATTTAACTTTACAAAGTCTGGCAAGGATGGAAACCTGACAAGAACCTTCTTGGGCAATAATTTAATCATTTAAATCATTTTATAAATCATTTATCTTTTTAGTTCAGTCGGATCCTAAGGTACATAAAAAGTCACCGGTCACTAAATTAACATTCAATTTTATCATTTAAGTCAACAACTGGAAATACCAGGAAAATCCTTAAAAGTGTCGGTTGAAAATTTCATTATCAAATTTGTTTTGACCATTTACCAAAAATTTGCTGAAATTAGCAAACGTTTTTATTTTGGATCTACGCTCCTTAAATAAACTAATGATCCCCATGAGTCAATTTACTTATCTTTTAAAAGTAAAATTCAATTTGTATATATCATCCTTAAAATGTTACTAAAGTCAGGCAATTAAACTGTAAATTCTGAATTAAATTTTTCATCCAAAAAAATATCATTCTTAACTGCACCCGAAATCCGTAAAAAGGTTACCAAGTCACTAAATTAACCATTAGTATTTCTTTAAATTGTTCTTAATCACCTAAAAAATATATATTACATTCCCTCACACAAAAATATCAAGTCAAATAAACAACATGTCTCAGAAATCATCTAAAAATATTACTTAAAATATGGAATGTTTTATTTGGGTTCTTAGCTTTAAAACTTAAACTTATGATCCCCGACTGAAATAGAGATTTTTTGTGAGTTGAGCTTGGAACAAAGGGGAAATGGTTTTTTTGTACGTTGAGTTAATATTGATCGAAAAATCTTCCCATCTGAAAATGGAAAGGGAAAGGAAGCATGCATTTTTAAGAAAGGCATGCTTATAGAGCAGCTAGAGTATTGAGAAATTTGAACAAAGCAATAAAAGGAAGAAAGAAAATGCAATGTAAAAAGGGGGCCCTTTTTAGAGATGCGTTTTTTGGTTAGCATAGGGTAGCTTGCTGTTGCATAGGAACATGAGGGTAAGTAAAAATCACATTTACAAAAAGGAACAATTTTGTGGTTTACTTTGTACATAAAAAACATTGTCCGTTTTTTTGCTAAAGGCAGAGAGTGAAAAAGGATTCCTTTTTGGTGAAAAGTTCAAAGTTGCAGGTAGAGTATATATTTATATTAAAGTGCAAGATTGAAGGTTTTTTTTTCTTCTTTTTTTCTTGGGACGAATAATCTCCAAACTTGAATACACTAATTTAGTATACTATGTTTTGTATGTAACGCCAAAAAATTCTCATTTAATTTCTTTGGTTTTTTAAATTTAATCACGTGAGAAATATGGTGCCTGGAAAATTTATTTTAAAACAAATCAGTCACAATTTAAATGCAATGCATAAAAAATCATAAATGTAACTGTAAGGTAAACCAAGTCAGTAAATCTAATTCATAACTAGCTTATTGACAAAAAATTAAGAATACTATAAGCTAGAAATGAAAAATTGATAATAATGAAATGCTAATTAATTAGTTTATTTGAAAATTTGTCCAGATCTTGTCAAAATTTCTAAAAGCTTTTACTTCGGTTCTTGCTCTCACAAATTGACACATATGACTCCCATTCGGGGTTTTTTATTGGTTAAAAACAAAAATATATTTTTGAAGTTTTTTCTTTTACCGAAGTCATTCAAGTAATTATTCAATATTTTATTATAAAATTTTCTTTTAAACATTATCGTAAATCTCATCATCACTAAAATATCACAAAATGCCAATCCAAAATTTAACTAACAATTTTCCAATTAATTCTTTTTAAACAATCATTCAACTCGTAAATATTTTGTTTTTGTTTTCAGCCATAAGAATTAAACTCATGATCATCGAATGAAGATTTTGACTCATATTGAAACCTAAATATATTTGTTCAGCTGAATAGCAAATAGTATGCATTTGTAGATTTGGGTTCATATCTCATTGCACTGCATGTTAAACGGGTAGACCGAAAGAATGAGTGAAATGGAGAGTTTTATGAGTGAGCATGCATTTTAAGAAAGGTATGCGTGTAGAGAAGCGTTGAAGGGAAGAATAAAATCGAATGCGAAAAGGAGGCCCGTTTAGAGATGAGGTATTATGGTAAGCATAAGGTAGCATGCTATCACATAGCAACTTGAAGATAAGTAAAGTCACACTAAAAAAAGAAAAATATATTTTTTTTACTTTGTTCATAAAAAACAATGTCCGTTTTTTTGTAGAAGGATCCTTTTTTCCTCAAAAGTTCAAGGTTACTGGTAGAGTATGCATTTATATTGCATGCAGTACTCTCTGGAAGACTAAAGCTTTTTTTCCTTTTTTTCTAAAGTTGAAACCGAATTTTGTACACGAATATCAACCAGTATCTCTTTAGTTTTTATTGGATCAAGTTTTCAAGTGATTTCTCTGTTATTTCTTATAAAGTGGTAATATTTTATAGTTTGCTAATCTCAATTAAAACATTGTTTGAATAAAGTTTTATGGAACAATTCGAGTGGTGAAATCGAGCAAAATGAGATTTTTTTGTGGGGAAATCCTGACTGTTTTTTTGTTTTGGCATGTTAGGGTGAGAAGTTTGGCATTGGAATGTGATGTGAGCGGTGGCGACTGTAATGGTAAGGAGAACACTTAACTAAATAAATATAAACGTATTGCATATGTAGCTTATAGTGCACAAAATGAATCTAACGAACAAACAAAACGATTTAATCCCTTTAAAAAATCTGGAATTTAATTTCCAATAATAAATGGGATAATACTTAGGTCCGAAATTGTTCAAAGCTTTCAATTTAAAAAATAGGTAATAACAAAAGTTTAAATTAATTATAGTTTGGTTTTGGCCTTTAATTTTCTCATAGGTTTTTAAATATACTATGTTTTGTGTGTACTACAATAATTTTCACTTTCAATTTCTCTTTTCTTGCAAATTTAATCACGTGAGAAATCTGGTACCTGCACAAGTTTAAGTAAACCAAGTACGTAAATCAAATTTCTAACTACCTTTTTGCAAAAAAGGAATACTTTAGGCTAGAAATGAAAAATTACTAATAAAGCAATGACTAATTTGAAAATTTATCAAGTTCTTGTCAAAATTACTAAACGTTTTTATTTCGGTTTTTTGTCTCACAAATAAACACTGACGTTGTAATTTTTTATTGCTAAAAAATACAAATACAAAGTATTATTACTATTCTCTTTACACAAGAGTCACAAATTTATGGAGATGAAACTAAAAAAAGACAGAAGAACGCTTTTGAAGGGTTAAGTGGTAGTATCACATTAGCAAATATACAAAATCATCTCCTAAGCATGACGGTGACAGACAATCGGATTCTGAGTTTTCTCAGAGCAAGATCAGAAATCAATTTGATAAAAAAACGAAATCATCAAGAGTTCTTGGTTTATCTTAACTTTCCGATAACACTTTTGCATGCTATCAAAAATATAACAAATGGTAAATCTTTTTAGTGGAAGGTTTTAACTAGTAACTTCCGAAATCCGAAAAATGCTTTACATGTAAATGTAATACGCAAAAAGAGAAATCTTATTTTTATGAATGCACTTGATAAAATATGCATATAAACTTTGTATGAAACTTATTTGGGGTTAAAATTTACGAAACGTCTACTCACACTCTCACTCTGTCGACGTCAACTGCATCGCACTTTGATATTAGGACATTATTCCGAAAAACATCTCGTTTCACATAAAATTTGTGTGACTGATTCTATACTCGATTGTGAGTATGTATGTCATATCATGAGAATGAGGACTCTTGTAGAATAAGTGCAAAGAGAATTTAGATAAAGTTGATAATTTAAATTAGATGTTTTGACATTTCCTATCAATTTGTTATGGTTCGATGGACCTTTACAGACTTCTGTATCATTTTATTAGTAAAGTATTGTTAACATTTTTTTACAATGTAAAGAAATAGAAACTTTGTAGTCTTTGTTCCTACGTCAATTAATATTGACAGCACGAAGAGAAAAGTAAACTCAGTTGATAAACTTTCAAAACTTCTTTTTTATGAAAGCTGCATCGCTGCATGACAATAGTGAGTACTCAGAATTAGGGAGAAATTAAACATGCATATATTATTTGTTAATATAGTAATTTTTACACAATTCATTAAAGTAACCATCTTTTGATAAGTAATTTCTCTTTCAAACATGAAAGCAGATCTAATCACTTAAAAATAGAATAAAATGCAAATACAAAATTTAACAGACAGTTTTTTTAGTTCATCAAAAAATTCATTCAAAGTTGTGAATATTTTGTGTCGTTTCTGAGCTTTAAAAATTAAATTCATGATCCCCAAATGAATATTTTCGTGTTTAAAGTCATAATTTAAAATAAGTATGTTTTTATCACTGAATAGCAAATAGTAAAGCTTTTTTTCATGGCTTATAAAGCATGGAAATTTTACCTGTACTATTGTCTAAACGTCTTGAGTTTTAGAATATGATCTCTTGACAAATTTTTAATGCCAATACTCTAATTTATCGATTCATGCGATAATATTTTTTACCCATTTATATATCATGTAATTGTTAATTTGCCGTTACTCCGGTGCCATTTGACCGATTTGACTGTAAATCAATAGGCCTCTTATATGTACCATAATATACATGTAAAGTCTGTACGTAAAAGCGTTTTTTAATTAGAGCGTACACTGATAAATAGACATACATACATACATACAGACATGATTATGTGTATCAAGTCTACTCGCACTCAAAATAGGAAAAGGTAACTCTTTTGTACCTAAAAAATGTTTTCCGTTTTTTTTGTCGAATGGAACGAGAAAATAATAGACAATTTTTCTTCCAAAATTCAAGGTTACTGAAGATTAAAGAAATCTGAAGATTTACATTTTTTCGTAATGATCATCTATTTTTGCACAGCATCATTAATTATGTTACATGGCAGTTTAAATGTACACAAATTGATCAACATTTTGATTAATTTTTGATGATTTTTTTCGAGAAGTTTTTTTTGTGATGGGTTGCTTGACAATTAAAATACTAATCTAATTTTGTAACTAAATTCATTTTAAAATACCAATTTGAACTACTAATGCAAAATAAATGTCATTTAAATAATTCGGAAAGTGGGTACGTCATAAAAATTATGGTTCAGTATATTTATTGTACCAGTATAAATTGGAACAAGGTATTAGAGATGAAGATGGAGTAAATTTGAGTAAAAAATTTGTTTGTTAGAAGTAATAAGAATTTTTCGCAAAAAAATGGTGGTGATACGCTTGAAATTGAGTTTGACAAGAATAAATAGTATGATAAGTCATGATAAATATTGGGTTAAAAAATACTTATGCCAAAAATCTGCATAGTAGTCATACCTATGTATTGTTCCTGATATGGTAAGTACATCATTTCAAAATGATGCAAATAAAAAATAAAATCAGGGGAAAAAACCTCATTTTACTTTAAAAATTACCTCAAAACTAAAATAAAACGTATTTAACTGACACTTCGAAACACAGCAACTATTCCATTTTGTACGATGACTAAACTTGATAAAAAAAATTTTAGTTACAAGCCATGATTAGTTTGAAAAGTTTACCTTCGTTATTGTTTTTTAAATTTTTTAGCAATTTATTTTTATTTTTAAAGGTTCGGTTGGAACCCAGCATTCCAAAAAAAGACATCATAGTCAGTAAACTAAAAGTTTGTTATTTCTTCTTTCAACTAAAAATTAAAATAGTAAAAAATACTATTGAAAAATTTAACCAAGGATGACATTAAAAATTGCCAATTTTTTAATGTTGGTTTCGTGCGCTTAGAAATAATTCAGTTAAGACCCCAAGCCAGAGATCCTTTGAAAGAGCTGTTCAAGCCAACCCACTATTAAAAGCTTTCCGTTAAAAACCATTCTGCCTAAATTAACAATACATTTCCAATCATCAAAACACCGAAAAAAATTCAATTTAAATATTCGCGTAAATTAGCAATTGAGTTTTATTTTGATTCAATGATTTTTAATTAAAACCCTGATCCCTAACTGAGCATATTTTTACGGTAACAAAATAAAGCATTGGGTTGCTATTGACCATGAATCATTCCTCCGGAAAAAACGAAGAAAGTGGAATAGTCCAGTTTTTAACCTTAATACTTGATACTGATGTATTGATACTTAATAACTCTTGATAACTCTGTTATCACCGGAAGTACCCAATATTAAATAGAATTACGTCAAATAAAACTATTTCTGTATCAAGTTATCATTTGATTTTTTACCAAAATCGCTTGAACGTTACAAGAGAAAACGGCCGATTGATGGTCGTATGCTTTTTAAAGTGTATTATACAAGGTATTATACAAGTTAAAACAAAGTACGTAATGTTTCAAGTGAAAGAAATTTTCATCTCCGTCGTTTAAATTCCAACTCTACTCATCAAATTTTTGTTTCGCATTTTACACAAATACGAATCAGTAAATTTCAAATCAGAATCTATGAAAATTTATACAATTTATCATTTCTATTATAATAATTTATGACTGATATTTAACTTTCTAAAGCATATAAAGTTAGCAATGTCTGTATTGATCTCATACTTATTTGAAGGTAAGATTTGTACTAATATGAATATCAAAACTATGTGGACTAGTTTTAAGTGCAAATATTTACATACTGACACAGATTACATGTGCTTTTAGCGATTTAGGATAAAATAGATATCATGATGAGTGACTTTCACCTGAAAATAAATACCGATTGATAAACTTATCTCCTTAACATTTTATTTTTACCTTCTCATCTATGCCTTATTGTTGTCCGTGCGATATGCATATCAAAGCATGATTAAATATTATAAGTCTTCGTCGAACTAGTTAATCAGAACGAATGTCAGGAATTGCTATGTAATAAATAAATGAGATTTTTAAACCCATGATAATTTGTCCAAAGTTTTCCGTTTAAAAAATAGGTAATATTGCAAGTTTAAATTAAGTTACAATTAGGTTTGGCGTTTGATCTTTTCGTTGGTTTTTAAATATACGATATTTTGTTACCATAATATTTGTCACATTTCATCTCTTCTTTTTTTGCAAATTTAATCACGTGAGAAATATGGTGCCTTCAAAATTTATTTTAAAACAAAACGAGGCACAATTTAAGTGCAATGCATAAAAAATCATAAATATAACTAACAACAGGATATAGAGTAAAAGCAGCTCATAAGCTTAATAGGTAATAAAAATTGGTTTCGGGAAAATGTAATTTGTGTAGCAGTCGGGCTCAGTGAATATTTGGAGGAAGTGTTGGATTTGGAGGCCTTTGCGACGTTGTTTTATGGTGGTTTAAAAATAAACACGAAAATTAGTACTAAGTTGATCAGTACAATGTACATTTTAAAATATCATCTAAAATATTTTACCATTTTTCAAATAGTTCATTCGGGACCCCAATTCCCTTAAAAAAGTAAACCAAGTCCGTAAATCAAATTTCTAATTAGCTTTTTTGCAAAAAAAATACTTTAGGCTAGAAATGAAAAATTACTAATAAAGCAATGACTAATTTGACAATTTATCCAGTTTTTGTCAAAATTACTGAAACGTTTTTATTTCGGTTTTTTGACTCGCAAATATTTTTATTGGTAAAAACAAAAATATATGTTTATGAAGTTTGATTTAAAAAAAACGTTAATACTTTGATAACTAATTTTTCGTTTAAACATTAAAGTAGATCTAATCACTTAAAAATATAACAAAATGCAAATCCAATTTTTTGCCAGTTTCTGGTCAAGAATTATAACGTCCCTGCCAATAAACAATGTGCAAAGACAAACTACCATGCATACCAGATTCACGTTTGCCGGCTATTTTTGTAAGCTTTCCATTCATATTATCAAATTAAAAATAGTATTTTTATTATTATCTTTACATAAGAGTCACAAATTTATGGAGATGGAAGTAAAGAAGACAGGAGAACGCTTTTGAAGCGTTTAGTGGTAGTATCGCATTAGCAAATATGTATACAAAATCATCTCTTCAGCATGACGATGACAACAATCGTATTCTGAGTTTACTGAGATCTTTAACAGAAATCAATTTGATAAAAAACGAAATCATCAAGAGTTCTCGGTTATCTTTACTTTCCAATATCACTTTTGCATGCTATCAAATATTACAGATGGGAAATCTTTATATTGGAAAGTTTAAACTGGTAAGTTAATTAGTAGTTTACGTCAACATCCCAAGAATTCTTTACATGCAAATGTAATACGTATAAAGTGAAGTCTTATTTTTATGAATGCACTTAAGAAAATATGCATATAAACTATGTATAAAACTAATTTGGGATTAAAGTTTTTGTGACTGATTCCCTCCCTACTCGATTCTTTCTGAGTATATATGTCATATTATGAGCATGAGGACTCTTGTAAAATAAGCAAACAGATTTTAGCTAAAGTTAATATGTTAAAATAGATATTTTTACATTTCCTTTGAATTTTGTATGATTCGGTGGACCCTTAAAGATTTTTTTATCACTTTATTAGTGAACAGCTGTTGACATTTTTTTCTGATGTAAAGATATGAGAACTTTGTAGCCTTTGTTCCTACGTCAACCAATAGTGACAGGACGAAAAGAAAAGTAAACACAGTTGATAAACTATCAAAACGTTTTTTTGTGAAAGCTGCATGACAGTAGTGAGTACTCAGAATTTGGGAGAAGTTATAAATATACAGATATTATTTTTTTAATTATTAAAAATTGCTTTTACCCAATTTAATAAAGCAACCAATATTTTTTAAGCTAGTAATTTCTCCTTTAAACATTAAAACAGATCTAATCACTTAAAAATAGCACAAAATGCAAATACAAAATTAAACTTACTTTTTTTTTTAATTTCATCAAAAAAATTCGTTCAAACTTGTGAATATTTTGTGTCGTTTCTGAGCTATGTGCATGGGGATATGTTGTTCAGGGTGTGTGATAAACTAGAGAGCTGCGATAAACAAGCTCACTATTCTGTACACCCTGAACAGCAATTCCCCCCCTCTCTCGACTAGTAGTGCAATGAACTTGACTGAGTTTTATTTCATTTGTCCATGTATTTCTCAGACTTGTATTCTGCTCTGCGGCAAAAATTCTAAAACATACGTACGTTTCTATCACGACGTAATATGCACACACGCAAGAGTTTATTTCCCTCTCAACCAACTTTGTACCAATACCCTGACGACACAGTCATGAATAGTAGGTTGCTGGATGTGTACTATAGGGTTATGGAGGACTCAAGTACCCACGCGTACTTTAACCGGTGTCAATAGAGAGTCTGCGTTTTCACTTTCGTTCGTTCACCTATTCTCCTCTGTCGTGACCTTGAGTGTTAATGGTATCATATGATGATATGCATAACTTTGGTTTGTAATTTTGTGCTTACCCAAAATCGGGACGTCCTTGTTGGGACCCAGCATTCCTATAAAGAAACCAGAGTCAGTAAACTAAAATTTTCTGTGGTTTGGGCTAAAATCTCTTGCTTCCTAATAAGTAATGTAAATGGTTCTCTATAAAACAGCATACCTGCCATAAATGCTCAGATTTTTTATGTAAATAAACATTTCATTATTTATGGTCATAATCACAAATCGTCATCATAATCAATACTCTTATACAAACAGCATACACTGTACTTGCATCTTTTCATTGAAAATCTTAGTTCAAGTTGATATCATTGGCTGGTGGTAGTTATTACGTTTTATTATAACACGTGTTCTTACAAAAGAGTGCATAAAATCTGTAGGTCTAAGCGTTTTTGAATTAGAGGGTCGGCAGACCAATATGCATACTTACATACATACTGACCGATTAAAAAAGAGAAAACAGAAAATTGTAAAAAAAACTTATTTTTTTGTTCATTTGTTGTATGCTGTGTTTCTAAATGATTACTACAGTCAAAAACAATACAGATTTAAATGTATCGTTAAGCTATCTATACTTTTTAGTGCACCGATTTTACATTATTTATCTCATTATTATAAAGTTATCGTTAACTTATACCGTCAAAGCTTCAAAATTTACCAAAACTATAACTAACCTTAACGTTTTTTGTTAGCAACTTCAGACATTAATATTAATTCAGATTGAGTAGCTGTAAAAACGAAATTCTCGACGAATTCTGTAAATTCTCCCATAAGCATTCTCACACTTTCTCCGTAATGAATTTCAGTTATTTAGCAATTTTTGCATCAATTTATACAAAAAAGTTTAAATTTATTTTTAGGCTTTAAGTCAATACGTCTTGCATAAATGGTATTGACTATACAAATCGAATATAGCATTTAAAGTTTTAAAATTTACGCAATTTTGGTATTATTAAAACCATGAATTATTTTTTAGCAATATATTTAACTAATTTTTAACCTTTATTGCTTTTACAGAATGGAAGTTGGTAGTCGCTTACGATGAACACAAGGTTGTATATAAGAGCTTCTCCAACAAATTTACCGGTCATTCCATTAACTACAAAGACATTATTCGCCCAAGGTTCATAACGGTGAATATTAGGAAAAATTATGTTCTTTGGACCGATAAAAATGTACACAATGTTCCAGTTATCTTTCGCTCACCAATTCATAGAGAAGACAGCTATGAAACTCCCGAAATATTTGTAGATGTCGGGATATACGATCCACAGGGCATAGCGTTGGACTACATCACCGAGAATGTTTTTTTCGTGGATTCTGTGGTGAAGAAAATTTTCGTCTGTCCAACGGTAGCTCCAACTCGTTGCGCAGTTGTTTTGGAAGAGCGACATAGCACACCATGTGGAATAGCTGTGGATCCGAATGAAAGGTAATTAAAAATTTATTTCTAAAAATTTGTTTCGTATTTGATGATATTTTCACTTTAAAATATATACACTTTATGGGTTATTGAAAGTATACAAGCTGTACGTACATTGTATTAGATTTATATGTATTCAAATTTTAAACATTTATTAGGTGGTAGAATGGTACTTCCGTATCAGTTGATGATGATACGGAATAAAAGTCTGCCTGTAAGTGTAGTGGTCTGTACACTGTACACACGATATCTTCTTAACAGGCATTTTTGGGCCAAATACTTTTAACGGTTTAGGGCAAACGGTACGATAACTGATCCATGTATTTTAAATGAAACATAAAATTGTGAACTAAATTCAGCTAGGCCAGGTGTAATTGTGAGCTCGCTCAAAATTAGAATTATTCACTTAAAATTCCTTTTGGCCCTTAAAATTTATTTCATTTTCCACAAATTTAGGTAAATTAACAAACCTGAACTACGCTCTAACCGAACAGGATTTACAATAAATCGCGGTACATAGTAGTAAAAACAAACACTGAGTAAAATCGTAAAATTATAATTGTGATTTAGTGTCAGCAGTATTGAAAGAATACACTATAAAGTCGATTGTAAGATGAAAACCACGTGGTTACCCAATCAATAAACTTCATGTTTATATTAAACTTGCGCATATTGTACTTAAAATTATGGACATGACTTGAAACAACTGAGTTTTGAATGAGGAGCGAGTTAAAAATGCCACTCATTATCATCCAATACAAATTCCTTCAAATTGTAAATTAAATGCATTACAAGGTGCATGATTAAAAACTACGTATAGTTTGATGCACCTAGTTTTACAAATACTACTAGCGCCAGTAGTTCGTTTCTTCTACGACTTTATAATACTATAGCAATTTTACATCACTAATCACGTTTCACCATTTTGAAAAATGTTAAGTTAAAAAGTTCAAATAATATAGTGAAAAGAGTAGGAAACGCTCTTTTGGTGAACTACAAATTTAAAAAAACTATAAAGTCCAGTTTAAATTAAATAGTGTGAGTGGTAACACAATCGATAAAATTAGTATTTATATTTTATTTGCACAATTCATACCTAAAATTATGAATATTATTCTAGACTAATGACTTCTGAAAGAGCAGTCAATTCAAATACATGGATACTTAAGTAGATAAAACATCATCATCAAATACCAGTCCCGTGTCATTGTAAATTATATTGTTGTGTAGCTCAACCTTGGCAATTTAACAGAATTTGACACGAATTCTATCAATAGTGAGTGGTGTATAAAGTCGGCAATCGCAATGTTTCGTTTACAATCAGATTTGGCCTCATTAAATTAATACTCACAACGCTGTTATTAGTTTAAAAGGTAACATATCTCAATTTTTATGATAAAAAAGTTTTCAAAATTCAGTTTAAATACTGGTTGGCTAATCACTACAAACTCCTGTTCAGATTATTTTTAAACGACTGACTTCTTTTTGTGTAGATCATACCTAGTCAGTGTAAATATTTTGATTTGCTTGTACATTTATCATTTTGGTGTAAAGAGGACTTGTAGTCTTAAAATTAATATTTCGAGTTAAATTATAAACTACCATTATATTTATTTTAGGCGAAAGAAAAAAGGAAGCGAAAACTGTCAAATCTTTGTTCAAATGACTTCAAATGAGCAGCTAATGCATAATGTGTAAACAAAGCATCATCATCAAATCCCGGTTCCGTTGTATTGTAAATTGTATTGTCGTTTTCAGATGTATTTTAAATCGCAACATAGCGATTGAATATTACACGAAATAAAATTGAGGTACCTTATCCTTTTAAAATAATAAAAGCACTGTGCATTTTAATTGAATGAGGCCAAATCTGAGTGTTAACAAAACATTGTGATTGACGACTTTATACACCATCACTACTCTCTATTGATAGAATTCGTGTCAAATTTTGTTAAATTGTCAAGTTTGAGCTACACTAAAAGCAAAAAAATAATTTACAATAAGATGGGATTGGTATTTGATGATGATGCTTTATCTACTTATCCATGTATTCGAATTGGCTGCTCCTTTAGAAGTCATTAGTCTCGAATTATATTCATAATTTTAGCAATGAATTGTGCAAACATAATATGAACACTAATTTCAAAGATTGGGTTACTACTCACACTATTTAGTTTAAACAGAACTTTAGAGTTTTTTCTGTAATTTGTATTTAACCAAAAGAGTAAGAAGTATTCTTACTCTTTTCACTGTACTATTTGATCTTTTCAATTTTAC
Source organism: Entomobrya multifasciata (assembly GCA_034693345.1). Lineage (NCBI taxonomy): Eukaryota > Metazoa > Arthropoda > Collembola > Entomobryomorpha > Entomobryidae > Entomobrya > Entomobrya multifasciata. Next base: position 20,958 of record JAQFXM010001124.1, on the reverse strand, counting down.
ATTTTTGAAAATGGTGAAACGTGATTAGTAATGTAAAGTAGCTACTGAATTGCAAAGTCATAGGGGAAACGAACTACCGGTGCTAGTAGTATTTGTACAAAATAGTTGAATCAAACCGTACGTAGTTTTTAACCATGCACCTTACATAATTTGAAATTTTCAAGCCAAAGTAGTTAAAAGAGTTTTTACACACCCTTCAAATATTTACCCAAACACAGTCAAATTTTTACATGATATAACTCATTATTATCTTGGGATCCCTACATAGCTACAAATATTTACTTTAAAACATGCACATTTGTTATTTAACAATCAAGCTAATTTAAACTATCGGAATAGTTATTATCTTCGCGGAATAGTGACTTTTACACCAACAAAAAATACCACAACTAAAAGCCAGAATTTTTTCGAAAAAACTAGTAACCCAAAAATGATTTCCATTCCTATCATCATCCTAAACATTGAAGCTCTATAAATTATTAAACATCTTTAAAATATCGTTCACTTGAATGTTGTTTTAACTCATAAAATTGTCATAAATCACCACAACTTAAAAAATAGACCAAAAAACAATACAAACATACCCAACAATTTACTAAGTTGCTTAAAAGGTGAAATGCCTAATTTCTCTGTTTGATCGATAATGTAATATGACCAATGAAACGATAGAACTACTATTTTACAAGAGAGTTTGACTACAAATTTCAGTTTATATACTAATGACTGAATTCATGTTTTCTTCTTTTTTAGGCTGATGTTTTGGACCAATCATGGTGAAAATCCAGCCATTCGAAAAGCGAATATGGATGGGTCAGAACAACTAACAATTGTCGACACGAATATCATTCATCCCAGAACCATTACTGTTGATCAAGGTACTATATACTGGACTGATTTGGAAACTAAAACGATTGAATCTGCCGACTACAGCGGTAACAATCGTATCGTCCTAATAAAATCTGAGATAGTTTATGCAATTGACATACTTGGAAATACCCTTTACTGGTCTCCGCATGACCGCTATTCTTTAATGGTAATGATATGTTTTACAAAATGTTATTATTTAAAAAAATGTTATTGAAAAAAACGGAAATATTTATCTGCATTTTTTACAGAAATCTAACAAAAAGGATGGAGGAAATACCACAGAAATTACATCAGAAAGTTTTAGACTAATTTCGTTTATCAATGATTTCCGTGTCATGCATGCTACAAGACAGCCGAAATTGGGAAGAAATTCTTGTGATGATGTAGTATGCTCTCATATAGGCGTATTAAAAGGAAAATCTGGTTGTGAGTGTCATTGTCCGGTTGGAATGTTGAAAAGTGGAAATGAATGTATAGGTAAGTAAACCAGTATACTATGTAATCATTATAAACAGTAGTGATTTAAATTATTTAATACATGTTTATAAAAAGAAGTTAAAACTATTGAAATGCTCGAATTCGGTATTGTTTTTTTGAAAATTTGTCAAGTTTTCCTACCGTTTTCATATTTTACGGACAAATGGACTGACTGACATGCATATATACATATATTTTATGCAGACAGACACATAAAAACAAACAGACATGATACGTATATTCAATAAGTAGTTCTACTGAATACGGAACTTGTTCAGCATTAAACTATTTCCCGTCAATTATAAATTAAACATTTAATTAATACTTTTTTTGTTGATTTTTTATTTAATTGCAGATGACCCAGCCAATCCCAAAGTATTCATCGCTCAGAATAATAATTTGTGGACTACAAGTCTCGACACTGTGGGCACTGACGTTTTCCACGAGCATAAACTACCATCTAAAATTTCAAAAATTGATTCGATGGTTGTCAACCACGTGAACAAAAGTTTGATTATTTATGATGGCGTCCAGAAGTCGATAATCGAGTATCAATACATTACTCAGAAGCTAGAAGTTTTAGTTGACAAAGACATTCGAAATATCGTCAGCCTGGATTTAGGTAAAAAAACTATTTTTATACACATATTTCCAATTTATCGCGTTTGTCATCATAAAAGTTAAAAATGTTTTACTTTAATTTGTAAAAAGAAAGTTTTTTCAACACTTTCATCATCAAAAAAAATTGAATTATTAATACTTATTTTTTCAACAATATTTTCCCCGTTATAATTACAGACATTTTTTTTTCAAATTTCCGATTTTTGGCTCCAATAATAAGACGACACAGAATTAGTTATAATTTTATTAGGGTTTTTATGTGATTTCGTTTTCATTCTGTTTTATTGTTTTCAGACACCGTGACATCTAACCTGATCTGGTTGGATACGAGCAAAAACGTGGTCGAATTATTTTCCCTGAAAACAAAAGCACGTAAAACGGTCTGCAAAAATGTTCAAGGGGCCCATCAGATCATTATCGACTTAGGGTAAAAAATCTATCTTTTAAAAACTCAAATTTTAAATTACTTGTGTGATGAACTTTGTGTATGAACTTATATTAGATTGTTATACCTGTATTCAGGGTCTTTTATCTTGCCAAAACAAGGAGTGATGGAAAACAAGAAATTCGTGGAATCGATTTGCTATACCCTTCAGATGAATATTATCACAAGACATTTCCCAAGGATCTGAAACCAATTCAGATGAAGTACGACTGGATCCAAAAAGAGTTATTTGTGTAAGGGACTTGTATAATTTAATATTATTATGTAGAGTACGAAATTGTGTGAAATTTTTAAATACCCGCTCGCAAAATTCTTTCACCAAAAATATTTCGAAAGCCTATATTTACAGTATTTTAACTAGCAAAGCGACAGGATGTATTGTGTTTTTAGCATTTTTGTCCGTTTGTCTGTCCATCCGGTCAGTCCAACTGTGAGGACGACAATTTAGAAAACGAGTTTATCGATTTCAGGACCCACGTGCTATATTTTAATAAAATCTACCAACTCAAAATTTGCTGGCGCTTCTTATTCAGTCTCGTAATAATTAGTTTTGTAATCCAGAATTTGATTTTTATGTGAAAAGGCAAGCCAAAATAGATTACTGTTGGGTTGAAATTAGACAAATATAGAAACGAAGCTAAAATTAGGCCATAAAGTAATTGGAGTATGAAAAATATTAAGTATTTTTAGAATGGCTACACTCTGTTCGCTAATTATGCGAACACAAAGAAAATTTTCATATCACTGTTATCATTGGAAGCTGGAGTCCAGTATTTTTATATCGTGTTACTGAGGGAATTCGAAACTATCAAGCAAAAATCATCATGGATAGCTCTCAGTTCTTGGTAGATAAACGGCAGAACGCAAAATGAACCAAGTTTGACTGTTCGCAAATTATCCGAAGTGTCGAAGTTTCGATGAATTGTTTTAAAAGTAAATCAGAAGTAATTTTCCCACAAGTTTATCGCTCAAAATTACTCATTTGTTAGCTTCACAGTCCTGCAAAATTAACGGAAAATGGTTGACGGAAACGAAAGTTATGACATGATACATTCGAATGCCCTTAGTATACATGGATCATAAAAATCCTGGACTCTATCTTCTAATAGTTACTGTGATATGGAAATTTTCAATGTGTTCAGATAATTAGTAAACAAAGTGTACTCATTCTCAAAATACTTATTATTTTTTTATTACTTTGTATTAATTTATGGCATATTTTAGCTTTGTTTCTATATTTGTGTAATTTAAACGTAAGAGTATTCATTTTTTGGCATGTATGTTCACATGAAAAGCCGAATTTTGATCACAAAACTAATTATTACGTACGCCGTGAACGAAGCATCAGCAAAGCTTCAGTTTAGTATGTTAGTCTGTCTGTCAATTTGTCTGTATTTCGGCACAATAGAAAGAGTTAACCGATTTCATTAATTCATAACACATGGGTCATAAAATCGGTAAATTCGTTCCTAAATTGTCGTGTACACAGTTGGACTGACCGGACGGACAGACAAACGGATAAAAATGCAATGCATTCTGACGCTTTGCTACTTAAAATAATGTTTCTTGTTTATAATACGTTCAACAAAATTGACAGTATCCATTCGGGCGGGCTCTTTAGTTTCAAGTCTCAATTTAATGCTCTACTCCTATATAGTATAATTATTCAACATTGCTTAAACTCAGCCAAAATTCATATGTTTTACCTTATTTTTATTTTTTTACAGTATTTCCAGTGACGGAACATCTCTAAAGATAGAAGATGACGACGACATCAAAAAGAGACTTGGTTCCCCAGTTCAATCCTTTATAATACATGACATTCGTTTTATTTGGTTAGACGACAATAATACCATGAAGGTTTTAACCCCTGGAGATATGTTTAAAGGGAAAGATTTGTTGGAAGCTGTGACCATTAAATCCCCTCGTTTTACAAATACATCCAGTAAACATATTGCTGCCTTTTTCGGAACTGAGCCTTTGGATCAGCTTGCAAAAGATTTTAAATGGCATACTTGTTTGCGTAAGGATCGCAAATTTTGCCCACATCTTTGCATATCAAATTCTGGTGGGAAAGGTGGTGGTTGTTACTGCAAGTCCGGTCATAAACAAGAATATGATGAAGACGTAGAAGAAGAAGACGTAGAAGAAGAAGACGACAAATTCTCAAGATGTTTTGAAACGGATTCCAATGAAACAAACTATTCCGATTTGGAACGCACTTTGGAAACAGCTGAATTTATTGAAAAGCCGGTTATTGCTATTGACGAGAGTGGGGAAAATTTGGGGGGGAAATCGTCCAAAGGCTTGGATTATATTCATTTTGGTTTGATTATGATGAATTTTATTCTTTGTGGCGTTATTGGGTACGGAGTTTGGGTTTGGGGGAAAACTAGACCATTTCCGCTACTTACCTTTCCTTTGAGATTTGTTGCTGCTGAACATAATGATGATGACTAAAAAAATATCATTCTCAAAGTTTATAATATCTGCTTAACTTTAGTTTTTAATTGTGAATGTATTTCATTTTTTTAGGTTGCAGTATTCATAACATGTATGTATGAAAGTAAAAAGGGATCATGCGGTAAAAAATTTCCGTTACCAGTTTTAAAACTTAAAAGAAATTTGGGGAAAGTTTAGTAATAGTAGATAGAAAAAGGAAAATGGCCCATGTCCATTACAATTTTTTTCTTAAATTTTAAAGTTAATTTGTTATTAAGCTCGGGATATTTTTGTAACAGTCAAATATACGACGTGGAACATTTTCACTTTCGTATGGACATAATGAATTTTCTTTGCAGCAAACAAGACAACATAATCTCTTAATTATAAATTAGATTGTATTTTGTTGAAAAATTATAGTAGTGTCTTTATCCTTTGACATCGACCTACCCGTAATGTAAAGCTATAATTGTGTATCCCTAAAAACTCCATTTTGTTCGTTTAAACTTATTATTACTGCATACATATTACTAAAAAAATATTATAATATAGTAACCATTTAAAATAAAAGTGTATTCATTCAGTTAATATTTACTACATGATTTCCTTGGTTTAAAAACGTGCAAAAAAACTATAAATACAAATATGTTTACTACAAGTTTTTATTATAAATACAATTTTAAATTAAAATTGGTAGACCAGCAGTTTCTGATATCATTTTTGTTTTTGTTGTGTGTCATTTATGTTTTGATTAAGAATTTTCCAAGTGTAATATTAACATCATATTTTATGCTTATTTGCAGGAAAACACATTTTTATTTGTTATGATTTCAACCTTAAAGATTTTTTTAAAGTTATAAAATATTCATTAATATTTTTCAAAATAAATCAAGCAATTCTTACAATTCATTAACTAATTTGAAAAATAAAGAGTGTTATAACTTTGCATACGCATACATGTAATGATAATACATTTTGTTTATAGATTTTATTGCGAATAGCCCAATATTTCAAAAAATTAAATCGCTATGGAGCAACTTTCTTTACAAATAGCTAATCAAACTACAAATCCGTAAGGTCACCCATACGGGCAAAACCAGTAGCTTAACATTGACATTTTAAATGCATTCCTTGTATTTCGATTGCCAATTCAGCATAGTACACAGTACCATCTTTTTTCCCTTCAAAATAAATAAAGAATTAAGATGGAAACGATCATGTTTACACCATATGCATGCATACCTCAACCCTAATTAAAATTAACCGTACCATCGAAACTCATCTCGGATTTCCCGTTTCATTTTAAAAACAAACCTTTCAATGATTCGTCATTCCTTCCTAAATAACTTATATGTGTACACGAAAGTAAAAACGTGACATTTGCTGAAAATTGTCGGTTACTCGATTTTTCTAAAGAGTTTCCAAGGTTTTTCATTATTTTTTAAAACAAATCTTGCCAAGTCATGAAGAAAAAACGAAGACGAAGCATGAACTTGTTTTTTGACTTGCCATGTAATGACGTAGTTTTTAACCCCTGGTGACCCCGTTGGTCGGATTTGACCTGCGGTCCCATGACAAAAGAAGAGAAGAAGAGAGAGTTTGAAGAGATTTGGTTGAAGGATGTCAAAGAGCGTGCACAGACGGACAGACAAACAAACCAAAATTATAACTACGATGAAATGCTTCATCTTCGTAATAAAATACGCCTTCCAAAAAATGTATTAACCGGCAATTTTCATGAAATGGTACCTTTTTACTTTTATGTACACATATTTTACTATATCCACCCACGCAACATTAGATAACAAAAAATGCTCAACTTAAAAAACTTACAAGCTCAACAGGTCACGCCGACAGACATACACGAAATGACATATCAATAAATATTACTAAAGCACTACTTTGAGAACATATGTGATCTTGAATCTGGAACATGAAGAGAATAAAATGAAACATGCTTTATTATTATGGAGAAATGTAATGCTTTAAGCTATAAAGACATAAGGCAACATATGAAAAAAGCAACAAAGCTAAAAACATATTTTTTCACCCTTCTCATCTCTTCAGTCTGTTCATTTTACTTTGTTGGTTTTTTGTTCATCTCATCATCATTATCAGTTGAGTTCCTCATAGTACGTAACACCTTGACGGAGGTTGTGGGGCGGTGTGATTGGAATAATTTTTTTTCCCAAAAGCAAAACGTGCTAACTGAACGGCCCATATCTTCATTTGGCTTTGCTTTTTGGTGATTGTGAAACAAGCAAACAAACCAGAACTAGAAAAAAAAAGATGATGATGAGAATATTTGGGGATACTTTTTCAACAAAATGAACTGAATACTGAATGTGATATCTGTTGTTGTTCTTATAACTTTACTTGCTACACATTTCACAGTTGACTCATTTTCCTTTAAAATCCAAATAAGGGGCCATGCATACATTACGTTATACCTTAAAGGAGGTGGGGCTGGTTTTTGGGTTAGAGGGGCACGAGTATCCTCCGTAATACACCCATACCTTACGGGGGCATCCGTAATGTATGGGTGTTTTTTTGCGTTAGGTACTAATTGAACGGCCCCATTAAACTTGTAGGCTTGTAGAATGGTTTGGTGGAGTGGAACTTTGAAAAATGACATTCATTCAGTTACTCTGTATCTCAACTTTCTTCATTGCTCATCACGCATTTATTTTTTTTCAGTATGTTTCCACATTTTATAACTGATTTACACATAAAAGCAATACAATCATAGCTAGCACACTGTAAATATAATGTGAAAAAATTTAATTTAAATTTAATTCTGATCGTTCTGTTTAAAGTTTAATTCTGAAATGAATAACTACTCAACGTGACATCATCAACGAAAAAAAATCCTTGACTCAATTTCAAATTTAATAGACAAATTTCATCTATTCAATTTTTTCATCTTATATTCTACTCTTTTTAAATACGTCCATTTCACATGAACAAAATAAAATGAAATACGCTTTTAGCGTATAAAGCGTAGCAATGACAAACCAAATTTCTAAAGCCTCAATAAAATCGATTGATGACCAAAATAAGTTAAGAATTTCTGTCGGTTTCTCCTTTAAAGCCTATTTTATTGTATTTAATTACATAAATCATTGTTACAATTGCTTTTTTAAATGCCAAAAGCAAATACTCTTGTTTTTGTAAATGCTGTTTTGATTTTGTATTTTTGCGTATTTTTCTGTCAGGATACCTAAATCTGTGACTTTGATGGAGACTAAAAATTCACACGAAGAGGTAAAGTAAAGTATGAAATAATAGATATAAACCGTGGAAAATTGCAGTTTCTAGGGAATGGTTCTGCAGAATTTGATAGCAATAGAAATGTATATGGTGATCTTATGATAATTACGTTGGACATCTACATACGCAACGAAAAACTAATAATAAATTTACAGCTTATGTTAAAGTTTTCAGTGCATTTTTAGTTAAATTTCAGTAAATAATTTGACTATTCGACTAAGTTTAAAAACGTTTTGCAATTTTTTGTCTGTAAGGTTTAAACAGGTAAGTGCAGGTGTGCAAATATAAGATTTATAGTACATAATATACCAATTTCGCATTCGAATTTCAAACGTTTTCAATATAAATCATATGAAATATCATTTCAATTTTTCTAAGGCATATTTTCTCGCTCTTGGCTTTGGTTTCACTCGAATTTTTAATAGAAAACGTTCGTTTTACGTTACCAGTCATAATAGAACAACCCGATAATGTATCGAATTGTACAAAAAAACCGCCGAAATTAAAAAGTTTTAGAAAACGTTTTACAGATCGTTTTTGAACGTTTACAGATCGTTATAGAACATTTTAGAACGTTTTACGAAGTGTTTTAGACCGTTTGAGTGCAGTCGCAATGACATCGATATTTCTTGTCATTTTCAAGAACCCTTTTGTTACTAACAATTATAAAGTCACGTGATGATATATATTGGTGTATATACTCATGATTACATAAGGTCAATCTGATCGTTATCCTAATATTCATCATCTCCAGCATCCGAAATATTGATAGTTTCTACCCTTTCCAAAATGGGTCTCTGTGAATGTCAATGCGAACTTCCCGTCCCCGAACTCTACTTTTTAGGATCATAATCAGCTGTATAATAAAAAAATATCATTAAAAATAATTAGTCATCTATAAAAATGTAAAAGGCTTCTCTGGTCAACTCAACTGAATTCTTTTTCAAAATAGATATAAAACTTGAACAGACGACCTGTTATACCAGTACTGTTAACAAATTGTTTTATTACAGTTTGTAATTCCATAATAAAATTTGGACAAAGAGTTTACAAACGATTAAATCTGTCATCTGTCATTGTGCACATTATAAGTCAAACAAGATGAGATTGTGTGAAATCGTAAACAAATTTACATAACAACACTATTATATCTTGGACAAAATGCTTTTCTGTTTATATTCAGAATGCACGCATTTTTTGACGACTAAGTCAATAATAATCCGTATTGTGTATCGTGAATGCTAATTACTAAGTAACTATACAAATTAATGAGTAACATGGGTCAAGTTGTACACATTGAATTATTTGAACCATCAATTTACTGAAAATTTTATCAGAAAACATGTTTATTTTAAATAAGCCCAGATTATACATATCGTTAGAGAACTAGAACCCACATTTATTATATATTTCATTACCATTTTTTTACGCAATTGCATATACGACCAATTTATTTCTTTTGTTTAATTTCGTACTAATGTACTGTTAGTTTTGCTGCGCGACTCGTTCTGGTTCACATAAATTTCATAATTGAGAAAGACTTTAAAAAGGCACATATTATTTTTGCTATGACTTATTGATGGCAAAAAAATCGAAAACGATCTCGCTTCAGCAGTATGCAGTCCCAATTTTATGCTCCAGAACCTGGGATCCTTGGACGTTTATCACCACCGTGAATAAAGCGTTTAGGTATATTATCTTTATCTGGACGAAAAGCACCTTCAACTTCAATTATTGTAAATGGGCCTGGTCTATCATTTAGATTAGGAAAAGTTTTAAATCTATTTTCGGGTTCCTGCTGGAAATCAACAACACGGCCGTCGACTAATCCATCCATTGTTTTCCACACCTTAATACCTACCATGTGTCCGGAAATACCATTTGGTATTACGGGTCCCCAATGATACGCAAGACCAAATCTTTTTGCAGTGCCAGGTTGGACCTGCTCATAGAGATATTGTTTCATTGAACGAAAATCACTAAACTCAACGGCTCTTGAATTTGAATAGCCTACAGACTTCAAAAGAGATAGCGTGTCTTCCACGGTTCCACCATTATCCTGCATAGCTTCCGAGGCGCGAACCATCTGATCTGTATCAAGGCCAGCCAAGCCTGCCGCCACACAGTAGTAACAGTTGTTTTCTCCGCCTTTATTGACAATTCGAGTTTCCCACTTATCATACGCTGTTAACTAAAAAAATGAAATCATATTTATTACGTATGAAGATTTCTTTTAAAAAACTCCTTAAATGTTTAAGCAGACCTGTTCGAGAGTTTTAACTTTATTTCCTAATAATTGGTTATTTCTTCTGCCTGAGTATTTAAGTTTGGTACTGATTGACTTGGGTCCAGGTCTTGATGCGGTAAAGGTGTTATGAGCCAAAACATTATTGAGTCTTTTATTGATTTGGACAGGTTTAGGAAACTCGATCTTAGTTTCTGGCTTTGATACAGTATTTCTATTTTTAGAAATTTTAATAACTTTTCGATCAACGTTAGAATCTGGTCTTGGATTTTTTCTCGAATGGATAGTTCTGACCTTACGAATCTTGGGAATCGGTAGTAAACTTTGGGAGCTGAATTCCCAAATACCTTTGTTTGTATTATCTTCAAAACACTTGTGCCCGTTGAAAAATACATGATTAGCCCGAAAATCTACCAAAGTCAGTGAATCTTTCAGCAAAACTACATTTCCTACGGTAGCCGAAACCTCGACATGTTTCTTGGTTTTATGACAGTCAATGAAGTTTGTGTTAGAAGGTTTATGAATATGTTTAGTACAACTAGTAGGACTAAATATAGGCCTGATTCCTGCATTAACAATGCTTGCCAAAAGAAAAAGTAAAATTATACTTAAAGCGTTCCTCATTGTTGACAAACAAGACCTTGTTTACAAATATCGTTTATTCAAAACAACGCTACGAAAACGTGACGACTCATGGAATGTTAACTTTTAAATATTTCCTTTACAAATGTGTAAACTGATCTATGCAATATAAAATGAGCATATGACACAGCAAACACGAATGATGTCACATTTTCAAGTCGACCTAGTTAAAGTTAAATAATATCAACAAAACACAACTGTAACTTAAAATTATCTAGGTTATCATTACAGTGGCAATGCTCAAATGTTATGTATGTTATCACTTGAATTAAATCATTATCGATTTTGCTTTATATTAATATAGTGCCAATGTTTGCAGGAATGAGCACGTATTGTGGAATTATCCAAATAATTTAAATGTAAATCCTCGTAAAAACAAGTTTGTGGCATTATTGTGTAAAAATAAGTTTTATCGTTCGCGACACAATGATAAATATTTAAAAAGGCTTCAGATTAGTTTGCATTTTTTTAAATTAACTGGAACACAAACATTTTATAATTTACATTGAACATAATAAAAGTTGGCCAATGCTGTTCTAAAAATAAATTGGTTGTATGACGTTGTTTGTTTAATTCATGTGGAGATAACGAAAAGTAATCATGAATGTAAAGAAATTTAATGACTGTAATATAACGATGCAATTGAGTGGGAATGTACACGAAAACATTTCTATTTAATATACATACAATTGGCTCGTAGTCTAAAATATTATCTAAATGTCTGTACCAGAAGTCACCCAAAAGCTGGGTATGTTTTTTTGAAGAAAAAGAGGTTAAAGACACTCTAAAATGGTATATTTCACAAAACTTTTCTAAATCTGTCATATTTATAATCCCGAATTGTAGGTTTCAACAACGTCGCCGCAGTTGATCTGTACTATGATGATGGAAATCCTTTACTGTTGTGTAGGTGAACAGTCTTCACAAATGGGACATCGATTGACATCATTTTTGACAACCTAAAAGTTTACAAAGATCTGACATCTAAATATTAAGCTATTAAACTTATTATGGCAAGTAATGAAAATTTAAAGTTTCTTACACATTCGTGTATTGTACTTCCTTCTGCACTAATAACAGACATGACCCCATATTCTGCTTCCATAGTACCAGAGGCAAGGGCTAAAACAGTGTTGTCATCGTAATCAGCCACATATTTCAAATCGTTGCTTAAAAATTTATGCACTTCATCTGCAAGCATTTCTTGAGTGCCTAGATACCCACCCACTTTAATAAGCACTTGAAAGTCTATTCCCTTCTTTTTTACTACTCTAATAAAAGCATTAACAACTTGTTCAGTACAAGCTGGGATATCAAAAATTTGCGAAATTGAAAACTCTCTTGACTTTTCAATTGTTATGATTTGACCGCTAGTTAATGTCGATGTTCCAATATTTTGATAAGCTTTCCGTAAAGACTCCCTAAAACCAGCATTGACAAAATTTGACTCTGTACTAGATTCCCCAGCAGATTTGGTTTTTGAGTATGAACCTTTTATATCCATTCCTATACCAAAGAAATTTCCTCCTGCTGAAACCGATACACCCGCTTCATTTGTAACTGATGAAGAAATTGTTTCGGAATTGCTTACTCCTTTTCTAGCTTCAACGTCAAATGAACTATCTACCTGAACACTACCCATATCACTAAGACTACTTCCTAATTCCATACGATATGTCTCACTAACTGACTTTGAAGCAGAATATTCTTGTGATATTTGTGCTGGTCCATCATTTCTAAAAGAATTTTTGGACGTGATCCCAACATTATTATAAATAATTTCGGCCGTAGATGCATTCTGGAACTCAAAAATGTCGACTTTCATGATCGTTGCGAAAAGGTTTAAGCAATTGCTTTTGAAATTTTCATCCCTAGGATCAGGACGATAAGATTGAATACTATTTCTAATGCCACTTGATTCGTCCAATTGTACAAAACTACCTAGCCCTAATGAGTAAGAAGAATGACCTGCGGGAACCCAAATCGGGTCTATTAAGTTGCTGGAACAGTCTGGCTCAAAATATGCTATCATAGAGCTGTCATAGTTGTTAATAGACCATTTTCCAAGGTTTCGTATGTATTTCGGAATATTTTGGCAAAAACAAACGTCTATGAACTTCTCCAATACTATGGGATTTTTTATGACTATGACATTTGTCTGAAACAGAATTATGTCAACTTTAAGTCCTAAATTTTCGGGACAGTTTTGGAAGGATCTTGTGGTCCAATGAAAATTTGGAATGGTTTCGTATAACTTCGCTAAGGTAGCTGGGCCAGTTACGGTTCCTTCCCATGTTTGTACTAAATTACTACTCTCCTTCAGCATTTTATAGCTAAGCCCCTCACAGTCGTAATCGGTATAAATCATTACGCATGTATCTGTTTTGATAGAGAGAATGTCTTCAGAATTGTATTGAGCTTCGTGGAGCATTGGGAGGTTGCTGCAATCCTTCGCTATGTCACGCTCAAACAGGAACCCTATTAAAAATAAGTTATTATTAACGAAACTCCAAAAATACTTTTAATTCCGAATACGGTATTAGTACCATCAAATCTTGTATTCCGAAAAAAGGATATTTTTGAGGACATCGTTGTGTTAGCGTCAGTTTGGTATGTTTTTTGCTCGAGCTCTTGATAATTGGTAGAGTTAAAATGTTCAAATACTTCTAGGTCTAATAAATACGAATTCAACCCAAAATTCCACAAGCAACTTTCATGGAAGTAATTGGAATCATAAATTGGACCAAATGATTGAATTTTGTATTGCGTATTTGTTGAAGTGTCATCTTTTGATAAATACGAAATAAATTTGGAAGTTTCCGATACCCCAGCAGGAATAAATTCCGCTTTCCAATTTTTTTCTGAACAGTCCTTGTCATAGTAGGCTAATAATTCATTTCCATAATTGTATAACGACCAGTCATAATCTGTGACATGAGTTGGGACATTGAAACAAGAGCAAACTTTTGTGTAATTTTCTGGCGTTCTTGGATGATCCCCCCAAAGTAAGCCCACATTAAGCTGATTTCCTCCTTCGTCTTCATTGCATGGTCGAAAGCTCCAAAAGATTGACTGGGGATAATCCAATCTACAAAAACGTTTCAATTAAATGAGAACATTTTCGTCATTATGGAATCAAAGAATAAGTTATAGAATACATTACTTCTCCAATTATTTTTTGACTCGGAATGTCAAAAAGATGTCGATCTCGCTTGAAGAATCCAAGGGAGCAATCAAAATCTATGTAGGCCATTAAGCATGTGTCCGTTTCGAGCTTACGAATATCCAAGACTCCTATTGCCATGAGGTCATTGAAAATGAAGTGACACTTGGATGGGATGTTCTCATAAAAAATACCTTTACAAAATTATAAGCTTGTTAAATAAAATTCTAAAAAATTGTTGCAGATACATTTTCAAAATAAACTTGTTTTAGTTTAACAAATTACTTTTGGCACCCTTGCTAGTGTAAAATGTAATATTTATTGCCTGTATTCTACAAGGCCCTAAAAGTGTGCCTAATAAAATCCAATAAATATGATCCGTCATATTTAGACCAATTTAATTTGTGGTTCTTTTAAATTCCAGCCACAATATGTAAAATTAAAGATTTGCTTGAAATTAAACACAATACAACACTAGAATATCTTGGAGACAACTAAATCCCACACAATGCTTTTTATAAAAATTGAACTTGAAAAGCGAATATACGCACCAATAGTGTAAAAGATTTCATTTAAGTAAACAAGATAATATGTTATTGCAACGTACTAAAAAAGGGTCACCAATATTTGTGTATCGATGTTTGTTCAAACCAAAGTTTATCTGATAAATGGGTATTAGTTAAAAACTTTATTTTGAAATTGACACACTTTCATCGTTGTTTGCACTGTAAAATTTAAAATACAGTGTTGCTACAGCTAGTTATTATTTCACGTACCCGTTTGTGGACAAATTCATGCACAAAATGCTTTGGAAATAAATATGATTTAGCTAATTCTTCATTTTTACAATGTAATCAATCGAGAGTACAATGTTTTGTATTTTTAAAAGTTCAGGAACAACTTTGAAATTTCTCCACAAATGTAAAAAATCTAAAGATTTCAATATATTTGAGAGCGCTTACACTATTTGATGAAGGTAAGATTACATGTTTTCATAACTGCACAATAGTAGCAAAATGTTTTGTTAAAGTGGCTAAATGATCTTTATCGTTTTTGATAACATGTGCCATGATAGGAACGAAGATAAATGAGACACTCATCTTAATTGAAGAATTGATGAAAAACAAATGATCTAATGTTTGTTGTTATTTTGTTTTGATTTATTATAAACAACAAGATTATTCTAATTTTGTAAGTTCATTTAACAATATGCATCATTTGGGCCTTTCCAGCAGATGTAAAAAATAACCGAAGAACACCACCCAATAATATTGTACATTATAATATTAACGAATATGCCAACAAAATCTTATAATTTTGAATAATTTTATAACTTTTAGAGAATTAAATTTTTTAGCAGTTTTAAAGAAAACGAAATTTGATACTAAATGTTTAGCATTATATATTTATTAAATAATGCAGTGTCATCTAAATTTAAGGCAACAATCGATTTGTTGATTTAATTACTATCACAAGTTTGACAGGCTGGACAACCAGATAATCCATTCGCGGCCACCTGTAATAATAAATATGTTATCATTTTATGTTCTTAACATGTTGATGACTACACGCGTCGTCATAACAAATTAAATAAATGGTCCATTTACACAGTCATGTATAGTACTGCCTTCTGAGATTACATCAGACCGTAGTCCATATCGTGCCAAAAATGTTCCTCTTTGGTAAACCAAAACTGTGAATGGATCACGGTCTTCAACATAAATCATTCTGCTATCTAGGTTATCGCTTATTTCAACGGCTGTCATCTGTCGATTACCAAGTTTACCATTTATACTCAACAGTGCCTGATATTCCGTTTGAATTGTTTGCACCTGTTTGACGTATGCAACAACAACATTTTCCGTGCATGGCGGAACCGTAATCGTTTGCTCCACTTTTAATGTTCTTACATTTTCAACGGTTGTAATGTTTTCAGCACTTTTTTCTCCTGTTCTAGAATTTTCATATGCATGTCGTAAAACTTTTCTAAACCCATTTTCTTTGAAAATTGATGTCGAGTTAGAAACCTCATCACTGATGCTTTTAGAAATAGACCAAGTGGAACTAGAACCCAAGCCAAAAATACTCCAACCAAATGATAAGGACCCATCTACATTTTCGGTTTTAGAGAAGGAATTTGATTCTATGTTTGAGCTGCCCCTCCTGATATCTATATCAAACGAATTATCCAGTTGAACTGTTTCTAAGTTGCTTAGGCTCTTACCAAATTCGAATTGAAATGATTCCCTGATAGATTCCGAAACTGAATATTTTTGTGTTATTTTTCCAGGTCCATTGTTCCAAAATACTGTTTTGGATGCCATCATTTCCACGTTTTGTTCCACTTGTCTTGATTTTGGAGTCTCCAAAATCTCGAATTTTAAAACAGTCGCGTATAGATGCACGCAATGGGTTTTGTAGTAATCAGAGTCTGGGTCTGGTCCAAACGATTTAACTTTATGAACTACACCATTGCTAGTGTCAGATATTTCAAAAGAACCTAACCCTATAGAGTATGTGGTTTTACCGCCAGGTATAAAGACTCCATCTACGATAGAGGTAGAACAATCTTGTTCGAAATATGCTACTAAAGAGTTACCAAAGTTATTTATTGACCACATGTCCTTATCAATCAGATATCTGGGAATATTGTGGCATGAACAGACACCCGTATATCTTTCAAGAACAATTGCAGGTGCAGTCTCTGTAGTATCTTTGGAGTATTCAGTTAAATCAACATTGAGCTTCCCTCCACCAACATCCAGTGTGCACGCATGGTAGGATTTGAAATTAAATTCGGCTTGATAATTATAAGATGTTTTTATTGGATCCGGAACCAACATCATGAGTCTCTGTGCTGTGAGTAAATCGTATGTATTGTACGACAAAATTTGCATATGTAAACCTTGACAGTCCATTTCGTTGTAAATCATCAAACAGACAGAAGTCCGCACAGATCCAACTTCATCATTAAATTCTTGATTTAAGTTGAGGCACTTTTCGGTAACATTTTTCTGGAAAAGAAAACCTAAAATCGCATTCAAAAAATATGTCATAAGATTTAAAAAACCATAGTGTGTAATTGATAAATTTCTGAACAAATTACCTTCGTACTGCGGAAACTCAAAAAACTCAATTTTAAATGCTTTTATCTGATACAGCATAAGGACACATGCAGACAGTAAACTAAAATCACTGGTACACCTCATTTTTAAAAGTTTAGGCGATTTTGATTTTTTAAGTCGCTTTCAGCATTAGTAGTAGAAGCAATATTATTGGTATGAATGTCAAACCAATTGTAGTACTTATATTTTGCTTGTTATATTAATTATCTGGATAGTAAATACTTGAGTAATGATTCTTTATTAATTGAAGTAAAGTTGAAATAGTGAGAACTGAGAGACCGTTATCTACATACTGCTTGGTTGTTTTTTTGTTGTCATTGGTAAATATTAACAAACACAAATACTGACATGAGCAAAAATTATTAAACATATATTGGATTTCGTTAAGCAAACTTTTCAACTTGAGATTAGTTTTGACCCAAATAAATAATTACGTTTTACATGCTTGTTTCATGCTAACGTTTTAATACGCCACTACTTAAATGCAGATTTTAAACAAAAGTACGACATAAATACTGTTAAACTTTTTATTCACTGGATAGGTATTTAGTATACTCACTTATTCCATCCGATAACTTTGGTAAGTTAATATTTTATAACATTAGGTAGCTTTATATTGGGTCTTAAGTTTTTTATACGTTGCTGAATAAACGACCCATTTGCACAGCTTAATTATGATATGTTAAACACCAAAACCTTTTGTACCATAAATAAACATTATAAATAAACACGAAGTTTCATTTGTATCAATTATGACGAATTTCATGTTTACATATTGATTTGTGTCAAATAGATTAGAAAATTATTTTAAAAAGTTATGCTGATTATATCATAGAATGAAAGTCAATATTTGATATGACTTAAAAAATGAGAAAACATTTACATATGAGGTCCATCACGTATTGGATATTCTCTGCCCTAAGCCATGATTGGAAACTTGAAAACCTGTAATCCTTTTAATATGAAAGCTAAGATGATCGCAAAATGTTTTATGTTGTCTTATATTTCCTGAATATGTACCGGTGAATTTATACAAGCAGTCACTTAAGATCATTCGTAGTAAAATAACTTGTATATTCAAGATATCCTTCCTTGTTTGTCCCAGTATTATTTCCACGCATTGTTATTATCTTGTTTGATAAAAGCAATGCTGAATGCGGCTTGTCTTTTGCTAACTATGCAGAGAAATCAGACATACGTAGATATCCCAATTTTTACAGAGTTCCATAAACAAATGCTAAACTTTGGATCTGAATAACGTTTTATGGATCCTACACCGGCTCACTCTGTATATAACGTAACAGTTTTAGTACTAGAAATGTATGAGGCAAGCTACTCCATTGCCACATTGCCATTGCTCAACTCTAACATTAATTAAAATTTGGTGGAAAACATTTAAAATAAAAAAATGTGGACCCAACTGACATATTTTATTCCCGTTGTCTTCTTATCCCAACAAATGTACTCTCATCTGCCATTAAAAAAACAATGAAACAACTTATATATGTCTACATGGTCAGATCCTTAACGTATGCCAACTGTACTAGAAAAATATATAACCGTAGCAACGCAACCTATGCACGTTATTGCTTCTCTAAATTAAATACGTACCTATACTGTGATCCACCCACGCATTTGTTAAAAGAAAAAACCTATGAAATGAAATTATCACAATCATAATTTTAAATTTTAATCTGTTTATTAGGCGGACGTCATCAATTTATGGATGCCAAACCATCACAATAAATTCACTTCAAAATAGATCCGTTAGCTGCATGGACTTGCATGCATTTTGTATTGACACTTGACTGAATGGATGATAAAGCGTAAAGATCACATTCAATTCTATCTCTCAATCTAACTCTGTCTTTCTTGTAAAAAATAACAAGGTTAATCTTGAAAAAAATGTAAACAAATGCAACTTTTTATATTTTGGAGCAACGCTTTATATATGATGTATGCTATAAACCCGGAAGATAAAAAGAAACAAAGTTTTCAAAAAAATACTGTTAATTTTAAAAATCCTTACCCTTAAATATTAATACAATATAGTTGTCGTATAGCATTGCAAATATTCCACCAACTTATTATGATAAGCATATATGTATTTCTGTGTGTAGCAGAGTATGTCATGTTTGATTGCTCTTCTGTACAAAACTTGAATGCATTTTGTCACCACTTTGTCGGAAAAATGATTAAGTTATTAAATAACACAGCATTAAATGCAATAGCCAATTGCTTGTATGATATTTTGTTTAGGAATTTAGGTGACCATTAAACTTTCATTGATGCAATTAGCCACAAATAGTGCATGTGTTTTAAATGCATGCTCTTCTGTATGCAATGCAAGGCGATAAGAAAATGAAAAGCTTATTCCTTCTTTCAAATTCGTTCAAATTTAATCTTCATCAAGTCAACTACACCGTAAAATTGTAGTTGTAATTTGTCAATACATGCACGTACATAATATCAATAAAATGTATCAACGTGTTTTTTCTGCATTTATAATATACTCTTCAATATTTTGTTCGTATTTCTCCTTTAAATAATTATTAAATTATTTTCTTCAAGTTTTAACAAACACGTACGTAATTTTCTATAATTTTACACAAAAGTTTTAACTATATCATACACGTATGTATATTTGACATAATCTTCAATATATTCAGTTTTTCTAAATGAAACTTTCCAAAGATCAATTCTCTTCTAAATTATTAGTACTTCTGTAAAATGTATAACGACCACAATCTGTAATGATTTTTGGCACAGTACAAATAGCCTAATATTTAGTCTAGGTAGCAAGACGTTCAAATAGCACATTTATATATTTTAAAGCACATTTTTAAATACATTTATTTTAATACATATTTTTACTTGGATATTACTCGTATTTCTAAATGACAGAATTTTTAAGTAATTGTAAATTTTACTGTGCTGATGAAAAAACTATTTCTTAGCTTGATACTTATTTTAACTTATTCAAGTACGAAAGAAAACATTATGACCAAATTCTTTCTAGTGTTTATATTCATATTCTAAGCAATGTATATTAGATGTGTATATCTTTAATATATAATAATGCAAATTCCGATTGTCCCGTTTTTAAATATACGTACATATTACAATTAACTTAATAAATCGAATAATCTATAACAATTATATCGTGAATAATATTACCAAAGATATTCAAGTAGTTTGTGTGGCGTACATATATCTTCCAGTGGATAACGATTGAATAAGTTTAACAATTTATTACATTTTATGTTATAATATGTCAACAAAAACATTTATTTTAATTTAATTAACAGAATATCTTGCGATTTGTATAAGAACTAGTTTTCATTAGTCACCATTAGTTACGTTACTATGACCAAAATACAAACCATATCTGAACAAAGTTTTTCACAAAAAATATATACACAGATATATAAGCCATTTAACATGTTTGGCTGTGGAATTTTTAAGTAAATTTATTTAAAACAAAATAATAATTTACTATATCAATAAAATATACTGGAGTATTGTTACTATATTTACGCTATATGTTGTATAGTTTTAATTTTAACAACAATTATACGACCAAATATTCAAACCTGCTGCCTGCAACAATAAAGTATTATTATTATTTTATATTTGTACAAAATCAAAATTGATGCATTAT